>JACXGJ010004295.1:0-46425 GCA_016801105.1 Esox niger | reverse complement strand
GCAATGACCTTTTGTGTCTTGCCCTCCTTGTGCAAGGTGTCAATAGTCGTCTTTTGGACAGCTGTCAAGTCAGCAGTCTTCCCCATGATTGTGTAGCCTACATAACTAGACTGAGAGACCATTTAAAGGCCTTTGCAGGTGTTTTTAGTTTATTAGCTGATTAGAGTGTGGAACCAGGTGTCTTCAATATTGAACCTTTTCACAATTTTCAAATTTTCTGAGATACTGATTTTGGAGTTTTCATTAGTTGTCCATTTTAATCATCAAAATTAAAAGGAATGAACACTTGAAATATATCAGTCTGCATGGAATGACTGTATACATTATGCAAGTTTCACTTTTTGAATGGAATTACTGAAATAAATCAACGTTTTGCTGATATTCTAATTATATGACCAGTTTAAGTACTAATTATATGACCAGATATTCTAATTATATATATAATATAATTATAAGATTAAGGGTAGGAATGTAGACCATGAGCTGGTTTGTAGAGAAGTACATTGGTAATATATGTTTTACTAATTTCTTAAGATTTATACTTATGTTGAAAGAACTTTGTCAATGTTTGTTAGTTGAGCTGGTTATCTTTTTATTTTGAAGCAAGAAAACACCTTGATTTTGCTGCCTGTAACCGATTATGGTGATACCTTGTAAACTTCCCATTTTAACCAACATTTTTCCATACACACTGCAGTACATAAAATTGGAATTAATATAAATAATACATAGAGATCTGATTGTCTAAATATAACATGTCATTTGTATTGTGAATAGAGTCTGTTTATGACTTATCATCGGAAGAGAAGATTCAAAATGAATTCTCACTTAAGAAATTCAAAATTAATTCTAATATTGCCAACCTGTTTTGTCTAGATCATGCACTCTGTGTCAAAGAAATCACTATCACTCCGGCTAAACCGCATTTCTCGCTGGGAGACGCTGTGACCCTAACTTGTGAAACAACCTGTCAAGGCAGACCGCTGTGGAAGGAACTTGACGACAGTGATGCTGAAATCACTTTCGCAGGGAAAAAAAGTTTTCTAAAGATTGCAGCTGTACAGTTGGATCACCAAAGAACATATACCTGCACCGTAACCAAATGTGTTACACGGAAGAAGGAAACGGTCATGCTCATCGTTGACAGTAGGTTACCATCTTAGAATAATGTGTATAAGTTAGTCGGGTTTAAGTTACTGTCTTATCTGTTAAATAGCATGGTAATTGACTCCTTCAGCTCAGCAAGAAGTTAAGAATATTATGTCTAACATTCCAGGTCTTTCCACTGGAGTAGATGCAGAGGTTAATATCATTACAAAAAAGCTTCCAGAAGTTGCATCCACTTCATTGCTCCCTACCAAAACAAGATCCACTAGTGCACAGTCAGTGTCTCTACCACTGTGCTTGATCTAGTAGTGTATATCTATACATTTGCACAGTAGACTTAAGTTTCCACATTCATTCCACTGTTTTGAAGCTGTTTACTTTTTAAAGATATAGAAGAATATGGATAAGCTTCTGATCAAATCTAGGAACAGAATATATTAGAACTTGCATTAATGTATTTTTTTGTTTCTTCTGAAATACATTAAATAGTAAATAATACCAGTGTACTGTATATTGTTTACTTACACCAGATCCTTTAAAAACAACAGTCAAGGCTGATGTACTACCAGTTCACACCACAGAAAACCCAACAGAGATGTTGCCAACAACAGCACGGCCCACTACTATTAATGCTCTTAAGGAAAGTCAGTATCACAACTTTCTGTTTCGTTTGTTATTTTTGTGACTTATTGCACTAAAACCCCAATGCCATAAGTTTGAGTACCAGTTCATTTAAGTAAGACTCGCTAATTTAGGTAATTTTACAATATAATCCAAAGATTGTTGTGTTTAACATTCCAGGTCTTTCCACAGAAGGAGTAGATGTTGAAGTTAAGAGCATTACAAAAAATCTGCCAGAAGCTGCATCCACATCATCGCTCTCTACCAAAACAACAGATCCACAAGTGGAAAGTCAGTGTCACTACCACTGTGCTTGATCTAATAGTGTATATCTATACATTTGTACAGTAGATTTAAGTATCCACATTCATTCCACTGTTTTGAAGCTGTTTACTTTTTTTAAGAAATATGGTAAATGTTCTGATCAAATCTAGGAACAGAATATATAAGAACTTGCATTAATGCATTTTGTGTTTCTTCAAAAATACTAAAATAGTAAATAATACCAGTGTACTGTATATTGTTTACTTACAACAGATCCTTTAAAAACAACAGTCAAGGCTGATGTACTACCAGTTCACACCACAAAAAAACCAACAGAGATGTTGCCAACAACAACACGGCCCACTACTATTAATGCTCTTAAGGAAAGTCAGTACCACAACTTTCTGTTACCTTTGTTATTTTTTTGACTTCTTGCACTAAAACCCCAATGCCATAAGTTTGAGTACCAGTTCATTTAAGTAAGACTCACTAATTTAGGTAATTTTACAATATAATCCAAAGATTGTTGTGTTTAACATTCCAGGTCTTTCCACAGAAGGAGTAGATGTTGAAGTTAATAGCATTACAAAAAATCTGCCAGAAGCTGCATCCACATCATTGCTCTCTACCAAAACAACAGATCCACAAGTGGAAAGTCAGTGTCACTACCACTGTGCTTGATCTAATAGTGTATATCTATACATTTGTACAGTAGATTTAAGTATCCACATTCATTCCACTGTTTTGAAGCTGTTTACTTTTTTAAAGAAATATGGTAAATGTTCTGATCAAATCTAGGAACAGAATATATAAGAACTTGCATTAATGCATTTTGTGTTTCTTCAAAAATACTAAAATAGTAAATAATACCAGTGTACTGTATATTGTTTACTTACACCAGATACTTTAAAAACAACAGTCAAGGCTGATGTACTACCAGTTCGCACCACAAAAAACCCAACAGAGATGTTGCCAACAACAACACGGCCCACTATTATTAATGCTCTTAAGGAAAGTCAGTACTACAACTTTCTGTTACCTTTATTATTTTTTTGACTTCTTGCACTAAAACCCCAATGCCATAAGTTTGAGTACCAGTTCATTTAAGTAAGACTCACTAATTTAGGTAATTTTACAATATAATCCAAAGATTGTTGTGTTTAACATTCCAGGTCTTTCCACAGAAGGAGTAGATGTGGAAATTAATAGCATTACAAAAAATCCACCAGAGCTGGCATCCACATCATTGCTCCCTACCAAAACAACAGATCCACAAGTGGATGGTCAGTGTCACTAGAATCTAACAGTATATAGCCATTAGGGTAATTATTTTTTCAATTTTGTTCTGAAAAATTATTTCCTGTCGCACATATGGATGAACTTTTGCCTATAAATGACTAAAATTAGGTATATTCCATTGAAATATTGAAAAAGGTCATGAACAAACCATTTTTAAATTTTGTATATGTACAGCTATATAAGCGAGGTGTTTAACTGTTCAAAGTGTGTACTTGAGTTTATATTAGCTTAATTTGGTATCAACCCTATATAATGTTGTGTATATGTGACTCTAAAGTTTGTGTTCAATTTTATATCTGCTCACAGTGAATTCAAAAAAGGCAAAAAACAGATAATTTTTTTAAGATCATTTTGTGAATGAGGTTTTTTATAAAATCACCTTGAAACTAAGATTTTATCTCATCTTTAATGAAAGCTCATCCAAATATGATACAGGGAAATTAGTTTGTAAAAAGTCATTACCCTAATAGTCATACACTTGCACAACAGTAGTTTAAAATATCAATATCCTTTCCAATGTTTTAAAGGTGTTTACTAGTTTTAAAACAGAAAAACATTTATAATGTTCTGATGGAATTATTTAGAGATGTATGATTTTCTAACAGTATGTTTTTCTGTCTCTTTTAAAATAGGAAATAATAGCATTGTATATTGTTCTCTTTCCAGATCCTTCAAAAACAACAATCAAGGCTGATATATTTCCAGTTCACACCACAGAAAATCTAACAAAAAGGTTGCCAACAACACTACTGCCCACCACTATTAATCCTCCGAAAGACAGTCAGTACCACAACTTTCTGAATCTCTATACTCCTTTTCACAGTACCAGTTAATTTAACTAATACTCCATTCCTTATATGCTTTGTCATTGTCATTAAATACAGGGAGCGAAAAGTAATGTACTCAGTTTACTCATTTAGCATGTGTCCACTACCCCAACAATGTAATTCAACTAATACCAAATATTGGGCTTTGATTTTGATGGCCACATACTGCTTCTCAGATTGTAACATGCATCAACCAATAATTTCTTGCCATCAACTGACAGATTGTTATAACATGTGATGTGGGCCCTGTCTCAATTCCCATACTACTCCTATTATATAATATGTCAGATTAAGGTTAATATGTCCCAAACCATAGGGTGTTGCCAAAAGTGCCCACAATGCGTACTATTTCTGGTGGATTGTCATATTTAAAATCATGCAAGATTTTTGCAATGTTGAAGACTAGGGGTTTGCAACAATTCCTGTGACTTTTTACTTGATAAAAAATTCAGTATCTACTCACTCGAATAGCTATAAGAATTTAACAACTGCTAGCAAGTATGCCAAAGCTATATCATTTCATGGCATAACAATGATTTTTCTTTAATTTGTGAATGACACTGATACAATAACTATCAATAAAGGTGATGTGAAAAGACAAGAGAATCGTGAAAAGACGAGAGAATCGTGGAATCTATCAGAAATAGTTGCAATACAGTATAACTGTAAAAAGTTAAATTGCGGCCCACAAATAAAAATTTAACACAGTGCTTCATGTTGGCTAGTTCAATATTCAATCCTGGCAGGATTTTTATGTGACATTGGTCTATTTTCAAGGCACAATTTTATAAGATACTATATCTCAATACTGGCATACTAAATACTGAAGAGTACGTACTTTATCATCACCAGTGCAGTACATACATACAACCGTGGTTATCGGATTTTGAAAATGACAGTTAATGTGTTGTAATATCTTTCAGAAACCTGGACAAAGGAACACTTTAAATATAAACCAATAACTTTTCCTTTGGTTAAGGTAGTTGACTTTAGAAAGCCTATCAACCAATCATGGCTTGTTTAAATTTACTAAAGGAAATTTAAAACAATAATGTGTTAAATTTCCTAAAGCCCCCAAAATTAGACAGATCATTGAAATGGGCAAAGGAGGCTAGGGGAAATGAAAAATGAAACAAACTGCATTTGAGGTTGCATGTAAAGTTTTTATGAAGCAGTTGGGAAATTTGTTGAAAGAACATGGTCCAACGTATTTCTCTATCTGTCTCACTCACAGGACTCACTACTACATCAACAGCCTATGTGATGCCTGTGAAGGAATCACAAATCACAACATCTCAGTCGACGACAAAGATTACTTCAAAAACCTCTCAGGGTTTTAGCAGGACCACCCCTGACACTGAAACTTCAAAGAAACATTTTGAGAAACACCTGGGTATTTTATACAGCATATTATTGTACAATACGAGTCATCACATGTCTGTCGAACCCCAGATACTCATGGTCTTAAACATCAACGTGTATTTAGATCACAAACATCAGCAGCATATACCGCTCTGAAAATATTATAGAGAAAATATACCGAGCACTCCTAATTTTTCTCAAATCTGCATCTACATGTAGGGCAGCCATTCCAGGGGTCTCCAAACTATTCCACGGAGGGCCGTGTGTCTGCAGTTTTTCTCTCTCTCCTTGTACTTGATTGACTAATTAGGCTACTGATTGGTTAATATCTACTTTCACCTGGTTGTGTAGGTGGGAACTGGGAACCAATTTATAGGAAAAACCAAAAACCTGCAGACACACGGGCCTCCGTGGAATAGTTTGGAGACCCCTGGATTAGGTGATTACCTAATCAGTGAACCAAATTAAATTTTACGTGGAAAAGTAGAAAAACCACTACTGTGGTCATCACTATCCTCTTGCAATCGGACCAACTGGGTGGAAAAAACAGTGCAAGTAGTACCTCAAAGGTAATTTGAATAAAATTACTATACAGCATGAAAAAAGAGTTAAAAAGAAATGCTTTGAGTGAGGAAAAGAAGGGTTAATTTCAGGCTTTACTGGCAGAGGGATACAGTGAGTGTCATGTTGCTTCCATCCTGAAATGTTCAAAGACCGCGGTTCATACGAGTCAAGCTACAAAAACTGGGGACAACAAAGTTACAGACTGGCAGAGGGCAAAAATTACTGTCCACTGATGACCGTGAACTCATTTGAATGTCACTCAACAACCATAGGATGACGTCAAGTGACCTATAAAAAGAATGAACAAAGAACAGCCAGGCTGAAGTTTGCAAAAGATCATAAGGATTGGACCGAATAGGAATGGAGGAAGGTCTTCTTCTTTGACGAGTAACATTTTCAGCTTTGCCCAACACCTAGTTGTCTAATGGTTAGATGGAGACCTGGAGAAGTTTACAAGCCACAGTGTCTAACACCCACTGTGAAATTTGGTGGAGGATCGGTGATGATCTGCGGATACTAATGATGATCCCGATACTAATCGGGCAGATTTGTCTTTCTGAAGGACGCATGAATCAAGCCAAGTACAAGGTTATCCTGGAAGAATACCTGTTTCCTTCTGCTCTGACAATGTTCCCCAACACTGAGAATTGTTTTTCCAGCAGGACAATGCCACCCAGCCAGGACAATCAAGTTGTGGATAGAGGACCACCAGATCAAGACCCTGTCATGGCCAGCCCAATCTCCAGAACTGAACTCCATTGAAAACCTCTGGAATTTGATCAAGAGGAAAATTGATGGTCACAAACCATCAAACATGCCAATCTACATAAACTTTTGTGCCAGGAGTGGCATGAAGTAATCCAACAGCAATGTGACAGACTGGTGGAGAGCATGCCAAGATGCATGAAAGCTGTGATTAACAATCAGGGTTATTCTACCAAATTTTTTTCCTGAACTTCCTAAAGTAAAAACATTAGTATTTTGTTATTGAAAAATGAATATGAATTTGCTTTCTTTGCATTTCTTTAGGTCTGATAACAATACACATTTTCTTGGTAATTACTATCAGTTTTTATTTTCTACAAAAAATACTCTAAATGACAGTATTTTTATTTTTAATTTGGGAGTAATATTGTCAGTAGTTAGAATGGAATAAAAATGTTCTATTTACTCAAACACATACCTATGAATAGTAAAAACAGGGAAACTGATCATTTTATAGTTGTCTCTTTGTTTTTTTCAGAGCTGTATATTTCATAATGTTTGGTTATGAGTACTGAAAATATTGCAATCAGTAGTTACAGACACAAAGCAACCCAGAAGTATTATCCATTGCCTCTCAGTTGTTTAAGGTAATGGTTCTTGTTTGAGGTGCTGCTTTTAGGCGGGTAATAGAAACATTAATATTCATGGCATGGTACTAACTAATCCAATTTGACAGTGTCTCCAGCAGCAAGGGCAAGTTCCAGCTCCACCAAAATGACCATGGCTGTTGGCTCAGCAGTGGGATCAGCGGCAACTCTCTCATTCCTGGGATTCCTGATTTACCTGATCCGCCAGAAGAAACGCAAGTTGTCCCCAAATGACATGTAGAACCATCCGGATGACTGCTGACCAATATAAGCTTCATGTCATGTTTTCAGTCTGTTTTTGCCCAATAAGACTCAGCTGGCGGAATTGCCCTATAAACCTGTACAATACACTGCTCAAAAAATTAAGGGAACACTTAAATCACACATTGGGTCTCTATGAATGAAATATGTTACAGATCATAATCTTAACTGATGATTGGGTGTTCCCTTAATTTTTGAGCATTGTAATTGCTATGACACTGCCTGATAGGTAGCAATTACAATTAAGGACTATGTTCAAAGAATGACACCAAGAAGAATAATCAAATGGAAAAACTATGTAACATTATTTTTGATTAATATAATACCATTATAAAAAACAGTTATTGCAAAATGTTTGATTTCCTGAGGTTTCTTTTTAATAGACATTCCTGTATAGCTATTTCTGTTTTGATGTTAACTTTTATACATTTCATTATTCACTGATGCAGGAGCATCACCAGACCTGGGCTTTGTTTCCTTCTACACATTTTATTTTTACATAGAACTTTATATCAAATAGACTTAACAACTAAGTGGCATCTGTAGCAACATTACCATGAAGAAGCATGAATGAATTAATAAAGCATGTGAATTTAAACGCAAACAATAAAATCTACTGTTACATGTTTTCTTTTGTTTTTGTTTGCATATAGTCTGGTATAATCAAAAGTGGTCTAAGGAAAAGCGGTGAACTGGTGACAGGGTCAAGGGTGCCCAAGGCTCATTGATGCATGTGGGAGTGAAAGCAGGCTGCAGACCAGTCAGGGTTTTAGTGGAGTCCATGCCTCGATGGGTCATTGCTATTTTGGCGGCAAAAGTGGGACCTACACAATATTTGGATGGTGGTCATGTTATGGCTGATCGGTGTACACACTCATTCAAAACTTTGGGGCCTCTTAGAAATGTCGTTGTTTTCCATGAAATCATACATAAAATTTGTTTGATATGGAAATATAGCAAAAATAAATATTGTAATTGACAAGGTAAGAAATAATGATTTTTAATCAAAATAATTGTCCTTCAAACTATATTTTGTTTTGTAGTTGTCAATTTGTTGAGGTAATCTAGAATGATTTCACTGCATGCTTCCTGAAATCACTCCCAGAATTTGCATTAGCTTGATGGGCACATCATATATACCATACTGTTAAGCTACTCTCACAACAGCTCACTATGGTTGAGATCCAGTGACTGTGCAGGCCACTCCACTCCATTATAGACAGAATTCCAGCTAACTGCTTCTTTTCTAAATAGTTTTTGCATAGCTTGGAGCTGTGCTTTAGGTCACTGTCCTGTTCTAGGACAAAATTGGCTGCAATCAAGCGCCAGCCGCAGGTTATGGCATGACATTGCAAAATGGACTGATAGATCCCTTCGAGATCCATTTGACCCTGCACAAATCTCCAACTTTACCTCCTCCAAAACCATCACATTGCCTCCACCATGATAGACAGATGGCGTCAAGCATCCCTCCGAAATCTTTTGATTTGGCCTGCATTGTTCTTCTTTGTGATCCAAACACCTCAAACTTAAATTTGTTTGTCCATAACACTTTTTCACTATCTTCCTCTGTCAAGTGTCTGTGTAGTTTTGCTCATCTTAATCTTGTCTTTTTATTGGCCAGTCTGAGATATGGCCTTTTCAACTCCACATAGAAAGCCAGCATCCCGGAGTCGAAACTGTTGAGACCTAGTGTTTTGTGGGTACTATATATAATGAAACAGCCATTTGAGTCCCTGTGAGGCACTGGCATAGTGTGGTGATGCCGGGCCGGGGTGTAAGCTGGCCTTTAGTCTCTTGGCAAGTTCTCGCATGGAATAGCCTTTATTTCTTAGAACAAGAAAACATTTCACAGTGTCCAAAAACTTTGAAAGGCAGTGTAGATATGCAAATAAATATATTGTCATTGACAAATCTTGAATATATCATAATGTTAATTTTGGGCCTTATCGCCCAGCCCTTTATCATCTTGTGTTCCATTCAAATCCCATGAACACTGGTGGTGCAGTAAGGGCTTATGACATCACAATAGGTTCTGTTTTGGACTTATGACATCACAATAGGCTTGTTTTGGCCTTATGACATCACAATAGGCTTATTTTTCCAAGTGCTGAAACCCGCTTTTGCTTGAATTACGGACATGAGTCTCTTTGAATATCCCATTTCAGCCTTTGCACACCTACACTGCAATATTTTCATTCGCCTTCTTGTCCTTCAACCCCGTATGATTGCTTTGGCAATGTGCTTTGGGTCATTGTCATGTTAATACTTGAACAATCTTCTCATTTCCAATTTTCAGTATTTTTCACTATCCATTTTATTCCTTATACTGGCAAGTGCTCCAGTCCCTGCTAAAGAGAAACACTCCCACAACCGGTTGCTGCCACTGAGGTGCTCTATTGTAGGCATGTTCTTTTTTGGGTGGAAATATTTATTTGTGTGTTTGCTAGACACCATTTTCCATTTAGGCCTAAAGATTATATTTTGGTCACATCTGAACACAGCAGCCTTTGCCTCACAGCTTTTATATCTGCAGTGTGCTTTTTCTTGCCACCCTCTCATAGAGGGCAGATTTGTGGAGCCTTTTTCCCCAAACACTTTGCAATTTTATGTTGAGAAACTATATTCTTAAATTGTTGCAATATTTACCTGCACTGTCTTTCACAGAGGGGTGAACACCTCCCCATCCTCACTTCTGACAGACCCATCCTCTCTGGAATTATCTTTTAGAAACAAGCATGTTACTGACCTGTTGCCGATTGACCTAATTATTTGTGTGATATTCCACCTGGTTTAGTTTTTTAGCATTACACAACTTTTACAATCTTTTGTTGCCTCTGTCCCAACTTCTTTGAAACATGTTGCTAGCATCAAATTCAATGTGGGCATATATACAGTGGGGAGAGCAAGTATTTGATACTCAGCTGATTTTGCAGGTTTTCCTACTTACAAAGCATGTAGATGTCTGTAATATCTACCATAGGTACACTTCAACTGTGAGAGACGGAATCTAAAACAAAAATCCAGTAAGTCACATTGAGTGATTTTTTTATTATTAATTAGCATTTAATTGCATTACATAAGTATTTGATCACCTACCAATCAGTAGGAATTCCAGCTCTCACAGACCTGTTCATTTTTCTTTAAGAAGCCCTCCTGTTTTCCACTCATTACCTGTATTAACTTCATATGTTTGAACTCGTTACCAGTATGAAAGACACCTGTCCACACACTCAATCAAACAGACTCCAACCTTTCCACAATGGCCAAGACCAGAGAGCTGTGTATGGACATCTGGGATACAATTGTAGACCTGCACAAGGCTGGGATGGGCTACAGGACAATAGGCAAGCAGCTTGGTGAGAAGGCAACAACTGTTTGCGCAATTATTAGAAAATGGAAGAAGTTCAAGATGACGGTCAATCTCAATCGGTCTGGGGCTCCATGCAATATCTCACCCCGTGGGGCATCAATAATCATGAGGAAGGTGAGGGATCAGCCCAGAACTACATGGCAGGACCTGGTCAATGACCTGAAGAGAGCTGGGACTACAGTCTCAAAGAAAACCATTAGTAACACACAACGCCGTCATGGATTAAAATCCTGCAGCGCACGCAAGGTCCCCCAGCTCAAGCCAGTGCATGTCCAGGCCCGTCTGAAGTTTGCCAATGACCATCTGGATGATCCAGAGGAGGAATGGGAGAAGGTCATGTCGTCTGATGAGACAAAAATACAGCTTTTTGGTCTAAACTCCACTCGCTGTGTTTGGAGGAAGAAAAAGGTTGAGTACAACCCCAAGAACACCATCCCAACCGTGAAGCATGAAGGTGGAAACATCATTCTTTAGGGATGCTTTTCTGTTAAGGGGACAGGACGACTGAACCGTATTGAGGGGAGGATGGATGGGGCCATGTATCGCAAGATCTTGGCCAACAACCTCCTTCCCTCAGTAAGAGCATTGAAGATGGGTCGTGGCTGGGTCTTCCAGCATGACAACGACCCGAAACACAGACCAGGCAACTAAGGAGTGGCTCCGTAAGAAGCATCTCAAGGTCCTGGAGTTGCCTAACCAGTCTCCAGACCTGAAACCTATTGAAAATCTTGGGAAGGAGCTGAAAGTCCGTATTGCCCAGCGACAGCCCCAAAACCTGAAGGATCTGGAGAAGGTCTGCATGGAGTAGTGTGTCAGCTCGTTGGTGAAGTGGACTGTGGAGTTGGTAGGTTTACATTCATTTATTCTCTGAGCTGAACTATGTTCATCATGGTGAGACAATAACACACAAAAACAAAGGGAGCAGAGGGAACATATATACTGAGGGGAATGACTGTGAATGATGATCAGGTGCGCTAAACGAGACAACAGGTGCGATGACTTGATGAGATGGGCAATGGTGTCAGAAGGCCGGTGACGTCGAACGCCGAAGCACGCCTCATGCAGGGGGAGGATGGGCAGCAGATGGCGTGGTTGTCACAGAGTGGGCCAAAAATCCCTGCTGCAGTGTGTGCAAACCTGGTCAAGAACTACAGGACACGCATGATCTCTGTAATTGCAAACAAAGATTTCTGTACCAAATATTAAGTTCTGCTTTTCTGATGTATCAAATACTTATGTCATGCCATAAAAATCATACATTGTGATTTTCTGGATTTCTGTTTTAGATTACGTCTCTCACAGTTGAAGTGTACCTATGATAAAAATTACAGACCTCTACATGCTTTGTAAGTAGGAAAACCTGAAAAATCAGCAGCGTATGTTTTTTTGGACTGCATACTGACAAAACAGCTGGCGGAATTTGCTGACTTAAAACTATTCTCTATAGACACAACACAGGCTTTTATTTAGAAATGTTCTGGAGTAGGTTTCCACTTTACCAGGAATTGTACTACCCAATATAAACTGGAAAGAAATGAACATTTTGCAAATGGACATAAGAAATCAGTCACAACGTAAATATAAAAGGAAGTATAGCAGCGCCAATAAAGTTTTGAATGACACAGTGCTGCTTCTACAACATCTATACATCTGTGTCAATATACACAGGGCTTTGCAGTCCTTTAAAACATGGTGTTTTTTGTTTGTGTTTTTCTAATGCCCTGATAACTTAAAAAAACGTGAAATTATCCAATACTATTTTTTCAAAAGTATGTTTATTATTTTATTGGGGTGCTTGATGAAAAAATTGGCACTTAAAATATTTGAGTTGTCCTTTCTGGCTATATGTTGAGTTTACAGATGAGAAAATGTGGTCAGATTAATTTAAGAAGTTTGTCTAAAAGCTATAACCAAACTATTGTGGTACTTCTTCTATTCCAAACTTTGTTTATCTTTTTTGTTTTTATTTGCTGCACTAGTACATTCTCTCTGGTCCCCCACATTTCACCAACACAATAACAATATATTTTATTTGCCAATAACAGACAACATTAAAAACAAATACATTTTATGTTTTCTTTATTCAAAGGCATTTACATTAGACTTTTCCAAAATTAAGTATTAAAGCCAATAAGTGCTTGTATGCAGTCTGTAGTAGGAGGTCACATGATCCTTGTGTGGAATATGTGATAATTGTATTACTGAAGTGATGTAAATAAGTGTAGTAGCTGTTCCTGTATTTTAGTGAGGTTATGTTCAAAAGTTCATCCAAAAATATCCAAAACTTCATCCAAAAAAGCCCTTTTTTTCTGAAGACAAAAGAACAGAAAGAGAATTTAGTTCTATGAGTATTAACAAATAGGAGTAACAACTACATTTTTGACTACACCCACATCATCTCAGGGGAATAGGAAACAATTGTTTAATATATTGGTATAATGTACCAATATAAATTGGTACATTATATTATGCATTAAGGTACATAAAGATTAACTACAAAAACATGTTATGCATACTTGTTATGAATGACTTGTTATGAATTACATTTAAGGTTAGGCACTAAGATTTAAAGGGAAAATCCACAATTAGGGGAAAATAGACACTATTTAGGGATTTGTTTTGTATCCTGAAATAAGAGGGCTGGCAGGTGTTTCAGACAATAATGCACCACATCAGTATTTTTTATTCTTCATCAAGAGGTTTCCACCAATTATGTTAAATTGATTGTTTGTGCTGTCTAATACAAAATGAGGGGAGTCTTGTTTAGTAGCAAATATTGTGGCTTTTGTGTTTTGTCAATTACTTAATCAAACTAGTCGCGGATAGATATGGTTGCTTCTGTTCAACAGAGCCATTGGACCTGTTTCAACAATGTTCCTATGCAAAACAATAGAGCACGATGCCCAGGTTTCCACATTTTAGCCTGTTGTTTCCACACTTGAAGGTAGGCTTTTCAAAAACTGAGGAGTACTAGTTTTTACAGATTCTTGGGAACTTGCTATCTGACTAGCCTTTTTGAAATTGCAAAATTCGCTGATTTTAATGTTTCCTCAATATAAGGCGAGCTGGAAATCACTTTGAATTCTAAATATTGTTGTTTGACTACTACCAGGAAATAGGCTGGTTGAAGGATGCATGCTCCTAAAAATTTTTTAGAAGAAACTTGTAAAGTTGCAAAGTTGAATTTACTACTATACTATTATATCATAATGATGGACTTCTGTATACCAACCTTCCCTTGGCAAAACACAATTGATTGGCACCAAAAAAACGGAATATTATTTGCATATCATTATTGCCACTATGTGGAAAAAGTGGTAACAATTTACATTAAGGGTACATTAATTGACTTCAGTTAATGATTTAGTAAATATTGACAAACATGTGTTACAGGATCTTAATAAACATGTATTCATCTTTGTTAATATTAATTAGACAGGTAAACCAGTTAAACATGTAAGTATTAATTAAAATGTATTAATAATTACTACATTCATTTCATGAGTGATTGTTCATGTTCATTCCTGTTGAAGTAAACATCTATACATGAGTAAACTAAAGATTGCATTTGACCTTTTTTCAGACCGTGCAACTTTCTTGCTCACCTTCCAGTGTCACATCCCCCCGTTGAGGACAGAGGACAATCTTTAATGTAGGCGAGAGCGGGGAAAGTTGTCACACTGCTCATACCTCTAACACTAAAGGTGCTCTCTCAAAAATCAAATAGCTGCTAGTTCTATGATTAGCTTCCTGTTCACAAGTGATCAAGAACACTATTCTGAGGTGAGGACAGGTTTCTACACAAGCCCTGCCATGTCTGCGTGTTTGTCTACTGACCCACTACATGTCTACTGTATGAGACAGTATATCCACACATACACAAGTAGTTCACACAGTGTCATTAATCTTGTGTGGTGTTATGAATTGTATTGTGGAAACAAGGATTGTCAGCGAGGAGGGTGTAATAAGCCTGCAATGAAAGTGCAATTGCAATGAGGAAATGTGATTAGAAAGGAAAAAAGAAAGGAAAGAATGAAAAAAGAGGGTAAGGAAAGAAAGATTGCAAGAAATCATAAAAGAAAGACAGATAATGACAGCACACCACCTGACAATGCTAAAGGCCAAGAGGCAGGTGAAGTTGCAGTTGCCATGCCAGCAATATTGTCTTGATTGACAGGCCTGATTTGCCAGATTCTCTAGGCATGATTGTTTTCATTTTGAGTTATTTTATGAAGTAGAATTTGGTTTGAATTTGAAATCAATATTCACAATGAATTAGTTGTGTTTTTATTTATTGATAATCCAATGTGACAACTTATCCTGCATAGTGTGACAACTAACCCACTGATGGGGCAAATTGTCACAAATGCACACTCTCTATTTAACCGTCTACAACTCCGTACTGAAATAAGATACGAGGTAAGGAATACAAAATATTTGCCCAAGACTTCCTATACAGACTCTCCTTTGCAAAAGTTCTCCAAATCAGATCTCCAGTGCACAGACTTCAGATCACCCCACAGATGTTCAATTGGATTCAGGTCTGGTCTCTGGCTGGGCCATTCCAAAAAGTTAATCATCTTCTGGTTCATGCTTTTGTGGATTTTGATGTGTGCTTTGGGTTGTTGTCGTGCTGAAAGGTGAACTTCTTCATCTTCAGCTTTCTAACGGACACCGGAAGGTTTTGTGCCAAAATTGCTTGGTATTTGGAACTTTTCATAATTCCCTCCACCCTGACTAAGGCCCTGGTTCCAGCTGAAGAAATCAGCCCCAAAGCTTGATGCTGCCACCCCCATGCTTCACTGTGGGTATTATGGCCAAAAAGTTCAATCTTAGTGTCATCAGACCATAACACATTGTCCCACATACTTTTAGGAGACTTGATGTTTGTATTACAAACTTCAGCCAGGCATGGATGGTTTTCTCTGTAAGAAAAGGCTTCCGTCTTGCCAACCTACCCCATAGCCCGTTCATATCAAGAATACAGGAGATTTTTGTCACATGTTGGATCCAGCCAGTACTTACCAGAAATTCCTGCAGCTCCTTAAATGTTGCTGTAGACCTCTTAGAAGCCTCCCTAACCAGTTTTCTTCTTGTCTTTTCATACATTTTGGAAGGACATTCAGTTTTTGGTAATGTCTCTGTTTTTCTCCACTTGATGATGACTGTCCTCACTGTGTTCCATATCTAATGCTTTGGAAAATCTTTTGTACCCTTCTCCTAACTGATGTCTTTCAACAGTGCGATCCCTCTGATGCTTTGGATGCTCTCTGTGGACAATGGCTTTTGCTCTGAGATGCAACTAAGAAAATGTCAGGAATATCCTGAACAGCTGAACTTTATCTGTGATTAATCAGAGTCACTTTAAATGATGGCAGGTGTGTAATTACTTCTATTTAACATGAGTTTGAATGTGACTGGGTAATTCTGAATACAGCCACATCCCAAGTAATAAGAGGGTGTGCTCATTTATGCAACCAGGCTATTGTAAGATTTCTATTTAAAAATGTTCCCCCTCAAAGATTTCAGTTTGTTTTTCAATTGAATTGTTCACATTATAGGTCACATATAAAAAAATAGTTGAAAAATATAAATACGTTGAAAAAGTTCTGACATGATATAACTTTGTCTGATTCTTTTACATAACAAAAACCTGGCATTTTAACAGGGGTGTCGATTTTTATATCGACACACAGTAGGTCACAACCCCTTGGGCAGTAGAAGAGGAAGTCCTTCCACAATGCTCCCGTCTTTTCAATGAAACAGCTTTGGCAGTGTAAAGTTCATCTGCAGTTGGGCAGTTTCTAAATTCTTATGACTATCACAAGTAGTTAGTAGATACTAGTTAGCATATTAATGGGTAATAAGCGGTTAAAACAGCTGTTAATGCGAGACAAAATTATTTCATGTCGAGACACCATACTGGCACACGTTTAGCTTCGTGGTTTAGTGACTGAAGACATAGGCTGTTACATGGGAGACCCAAGTTTAAGTCCTGTGAGGGCAACAACATTCACCCATCTAATCGTGAGCCAGCTAAACTACGTTTGCCTGGTTACTTTTCTTGTTTTACCACATGTTAACAAGCTAGGGAAGCCATCATACCCCCAAGTTAATTAACCTTGCCTGAGTCTTTTACTAAGTGAGTGACCAACTGACCAACTACCCCTTGTTAAATAGCATAGTGGTTAGAGACGCGGACCTGCAAACAACAGGTCCAAGGTTTGATTCTCGTAAGAGTCAAAGCAAATTATGCCTTAGGATTTGTAGCAGATAGACAAAAACGTAGCTACAACCTTCATGAGCCGTGTAATAGTAAGCCTAAAATAAAACTGTTTAAACTTATATTGCTACAATTGTTGGTGTATTTATGAAGGGGTAATATGGGATAGATCAAAACCCCTTGGGCAGAAAAAGAGTAGGGGTTTCCAGGATTCTCTTGTATTTTCACTTATCGTCATCTATATTGATTGTTACTGCATCAATGTCATTCACAAACGAAAGAAAAATGAAAGATTTTGTTTCATGAAATGAAATAGGTTTGGCAGTGTAAAATTCATCTTCAGTCTCGCTAGCAATTGCTCAATTCTTATGACTATTCCAAGAAGTAAGTTGGTAGACATTAGTAAGCCGATTAATGGCTAATATGATGTTAAAACGGCAAGTGGCAAAAGCCATACATTTTATAGATGCTATTTGTGGTGGAGCTGAACATAATAAGAAACATTATTCAGTTTAACACAATGCTAAATGTATGACCAAAGTTTGTTTATCATGACTTAGTAGTAGTAAACCATTAATTAAAAGCATTTGTGACCCTTATTGTAAGTGTAAGCCGTATTGGGAGTAATTAATGGATTATTAACATTTGTAGAGACTTCATTAGCATGACTTAAAGTAAAGCAATAATTAAAGGCATTTCTTAATGAAAGACTCCACCAATATGAATTATCCATTAATTATTACTTACCTAGTTTACACATTGCAATAAGGGTCACAAGTGCCTTTAATTAATGCTTTAATACTATTATGTCATGCTAATGAAGACTCTACAAATGTTAATTACCCATGAATTACAATTCATGATTTACACTTTACAATGAGGGTTACAAATGTCTTTAATTCATGGTTTAATACTATTAGTCATGATAATGGATAGCCCACAATTGTTGATAATGCATTTATTTCTGTTGGTTTGTAATATACCATAATGGTCATGCATACAGTACATTTAACAAAAATTTCCTCACTACTTTGTAATTGTACCATATATGCACACAAGCATTTATAAAGTATAGGAGTTCCTCAAAGATGAGTACATTAAAGTGTATCCTCTGTTCTCAACCTGTTCTCAAGAGGAAGATGGATGCTGGAAGATGAGCAAGTAAGTTAAATGTGATGTGTCTGAATAAAGCTTTGTAAAATACAATCTTTAGTTAATGTATGTATAGATGCTTACTTTTTTTTACTGTTAATACATTTAATTCCTACATTTACTTACATTAATACTTACATGTAAAACTGCCTTAGTTAATATTAACAAAGATGAATTCATGTTTGTTAATATTTACAAAATCATTACTTAAAGTCAATTTATTTACCCTTTTTGTAAAGTGTTACAGATGACGTTATGGAGTCTGAATAGATTTGGAATGCGCTGTATCATAAATTCAGACTATTAGATATTCTTCTGAGATAAACTGAATAAACACATACACATTACCCCCCCCTCCACACACACACACACACACGCACATACACACACACGTTAGAATGAGGGAGGGTAAGTGGTACAATACTTTGGGTTTGATACTAAAAATTTAAAATTAAAAATTTGCTTAAAAATAATGCCGCCCTCCCTTCCAGGTCCAAAGGTACAAATTATGGCTAGACAGTAATTTCTTTGGTCCAGAATTGTTCTTTACTACATTCAGTAAAGTGATTCTCCCTATTTCAGAGAATAGTGGTTGCAAGCCATAATATATTTCCCCCTTCGGTCAGTGGCTCTACATGATTAAAATCAGATGCAGGTAAATTCCACATTACCAATGTGTTTGGCTTAAGTCAGAGGCATTGAGAAGGGCAGTTTGCACTGAATTGAAAAGCTCAAAAGGTGGGCAGGGGGCACAGATGACAACTAGAACTGTGACCAAATCCCATGTAGGGTCTAGAGGTCTGGAGGCTGGGTTAAGCCAGAGTGCACCCAGGACACAGGAACTGCAATGCTCTTCAGTGATGTGTGTACCAAACACAATGTTTGTACTAAGCAACCGCCGCACACCCTCAACCTGCTTCACACACACTCCTCACCTTTCTCTGATACAGTGTAGACAGTCTCCATGCCGCCCGTGATGTGATCAGTGACATGGCAGTGTAGCAGCCAGGTGCCAGGATACTGGGGCCTCATCTTCACCGTCTGGAAGGTGGCTGGGAACAGGTCATAAACATCTGTACGGTGGGTTCGGCCACTCAGCTGGGGATTCAGAGTCATAGACTCACGGATTAGTCCTGGGCTAGAAAAAAAGAATTCTGCATACCCATAACCAACCTGACAAAAACGATATCCTGTATGTATATTCAGAAGATATGTCACTTTATGTTTTTTGAGTTTAGCTGTACTATATATGGCCTTACATAATCTATTTATTACAGTAGCTATATTAAAAGTCTATTGAGATATTATGGAAAACGAGGTAGGTGGTAGAAAGACTGTTGGGGGAAACTAGCAAGGGTACATGCAGGGATTGTTCCCATCCAGTTTCCAGTGGGAAGGATTTACATGTCTTTATCTGGGCCTACTGAACTACAGATCTGCTCACAACATTACCTTGTAGTCAACGCTGTGTCCATGGAAATGGGCCGTGTGGATATCCACCTCGTTGCCCATTCCCATAAGGTACCAGTAAACCTTGTCTCCGACCACCATGTTCAAACCCAGAAGGTTTCCAAACATCATTCCATTGATGGCTGCAGCAGAGACAGAGAGATAAACTAGGGAACACTTTCTGGTCCTGAATGAAATGATAACTTTTCCAGTTAAATGGAGCCTTCAAAAATTATTTATTAAAATGTCTATATAAGCGCATTACAAGTAATGGATACAGTATGCAAATGTTATAGAGATGGTGAACATTACCATGCATTTTGTTACTCTCAATGAATTCCTCATCCTCCTTGATGTTCTTGGCTGGGTTCTTGATGTTTGTTTTGATATTGTCATCCAGGTACCAAGATTCGTTCTCATCAAACACCATGAAAAGTAGAGCAAACTCTTCCACTTCCTTCTTCAGTCCTAATGTCCGTGCAAAGCTCCGCCTACATATCACTAGGGGACCAATGAGACCACTGTACAGGTCCTGGGGGTAAATAGCAATAATGTAATTGTATTTTTTGTACATGTTCATTCGCTAGTGAAATTGCACAAACAACTTCACATTTTACAAGTCTTCACATTTTGTTTGGATTGGATTACCCTTAAGATCTACACAACCTACCTAACCTTCTCAGTTGAAAATAAAATGTATAAACCATGTTAGTGTATCACCATTTGCAGACCAGTTAGGACACATTTTTCCCAGATTTGTTCCTGTTACTAGTTTGCAAAAATTGAAGAGAATCTGGGGTCTGCAAAACAAACTGAGGTCTGTTTAACACTTTTCAGGTCAGAAAAGTGTTAAAATCAATGTTTTCATTTGCCAATTCCCGGCCATCATCACAAACCTTTAAACCTACAATGTAAATGAATTGAGCACCATTTAATTCACCCAAGTTTTGGGAAAAATAGGGCCATTGGTGTCTAAGATTTTGTATGTGACTAACTAATCTTAGATTAATAGTATGATGACCACTCTTGCGCCATCGGTGTAATTCTGTAAATGCCAGATATTTATACTGATTAGCCAGAGCATTATGACCACTGACAGGTGAAGTGAATAACACTAATAATCTCATTATCATGACGCTTGTCAGTGGGTGGAATATATTATGCAGCAAGTGAAAATTCTGTCCTCAAAGTTGATGCGTTAAAGCAGGAAAAATTTGCAAGCATAAGGATCTGAGCGACTTTGACGAGGGCCAAATTGTGTTGGCTAGGCGACTGGGTCAGAGCATCTCCAAAACGGCATCCCTTGTGGGGTGTTCCTGGTCTGCATTGGTCAGTAACTATTAAAAGTGGTCTAAGGAAGGAAAAGCAGTGAACTGGTGACAGAGTCATGGGCACCCAAGGCTCATTGATGCACGCGGGGAGCGAAGGCTGGCCCATGTGGTCCGATCCAACAGATGAGCTACTGTAACTCAAATTGCTGAAAAAGTAAAGCTGTTACTGATAGAAAGGTGTCAGAACACACAGTGTATCGCAGTTCGTTGCGTAGGGGCCTGCGTAGTCGCAGACCAGTCAAAGGTGCCCATACGGAACCTACACAATATTAGGCAGGTGGTTATAATATAATGGCTGATCAGTGCATAACAAGAATCCAAATTCACAGAGGTTACGCCAAATCTGGACAAATAAATGTAGCCATTGGTGTCAGGGATGTCTCGTAAGAGTAAATAATTACAGTTGCATGTGAATGGAGACAGATCCATTGCCCCCTCCCGAATTTCATTGTGTGGGACAATCTGGACTGAGAATATAGACAAACTCAAAAGTGATTATGAGATTTGTCTACATCCTTTCATCTGTGGTATCACCTCATCACCTTGTTAACATTGACTGTAGAGTAATATGCTCCCACGCTGCATGTCTCCTGTTTCTCTGTAGGTCCAGCTGTCTTGGGGACGTACCATGTGTACGTCTGTGTTTCACCTGTATGGGACAACATCGCTTTAGAACACTGGAACTCACTCACCACAAAGTTGGTATCATAAAGAACAGGATGTAGACATATTTATTTATAAGAGTAATTATTTATAAGAGTAGTCTATGAGCAATAAACGTAGTGTATCCTGTGATTAAAATGAATGAATAACCCAATAGGTGGTCAAATACAATGCTGCTTTACCTGGCTTTGTTTCTTTGATTTGTGGAAGGTCAGTCTTCACCCCATGTGCATGAATAGAATAAGGTCTTGTGGCCATGTTCTTGAAGACTATATTTACTTTGTCACCAACATCTGCATGAAGAATAGGGCCTTGAAAAAGAAACGAAATATTGCTTAGTCAAAAGTTGGGACATGCCTAATCATTCAGGGGTCTTTTTTTAGGTTTACTACTTTACACATTGTTTAATAAGGGTGAAGGTATCAAAAATATGAAATAACACAGATATAATCATATAGCATCCAAAGTAGTGTTAAACTTCAACAAAATACATTTCATGTTGTAGATTCCTCAAAGTAAACACCCTTTGCCTTGATGACAGATTTGCACACTTTGCTTTCTCTTTGCTTTTTCAACCAGTTTCATAAGGGAGTCACCTGGAATTCATTTCAATTAACAGCCCTTTTAATAGTTCATTTGTGGACTTTCTTTCATTTCTTCATCTATTTTTGCCAATGAATTTTAGCCTTGTTGTGACAAGGTATGGTTGGTATACAGAAGACAATTATTAATTAATGTCTGAACTGTAGTAGTCCATGTTATGGTATAAACAGCTCAAATAATCAAAGAGAACATTTCCAGAACTAACAGTTTGAAACTTTCTTTAATGCTGAAAGTGCAGTCACAAAAACCATCAATCGGTATCATCAAACCGGTTCTCATTAAGACTGCTACAGGAAAAGAAGACCCCGAGTTACCCCTGCTGCAGAGGATAGTTTTTTTGAGTTACGACCATTAACTGCTCCTCAGATTGCAGGCCAAATAAACGCTTCACAGAGTTAAAGTAACTGACACGTCATCATCAACTGTTCAGAGTAGATTGTGTGAATCAGGACCTCATGTTCGAATTGCTGTAAAGAAACTACTATTGAAGGAGACTAATAATGGGAAAATACTTTCTTGGGCTATGAAACATGAGAAATCAACATTAGACTGGTGGAAATGTGTCCTTTAGTCTGATGAGTTAAAATGTGACTTTAGGTTTCAACCGCTGTGTCTTTGTGAGATGCAGAGTGGGTGAACAAATGATCTCCCCATGTATGGTTCCCACTGTGAAGAATGGAGGATGAGGTGTGATGATATGCCGGTGTTATTCTGGTGACACCATCAGTGATTTATTTAGAATTCAAGGCACACAAAAACAGCATGGATACCACAGCATTCTACAGCAAACACTCAACCACAACCCAACTGTGATGGTTTGGGATGAGTTGAAGCGCAGAGCAGCCAACAAATGTTCAGCATATCAGGAACTCCTTCTAGACTGATGGAAAAGCATTCAAAGTGACTACATCATAAGCTGATTGAGAGTGTGCCAAGCTTTCATCAATGCAAATGGTGGCTACATTGAAGAATCTAAAATATTAATGTATTTTGATTTCTTTAACACTTTTTATTATGTTTTTGAAAGTTTAACACTACTTTGGTTGCTACATGTTTTATTTCATAGTTTTTATGTCTTCACTATTATTCTACAATGTGAAAACAGTAAAAATAAAGAATAACCCTTGAATGTATAGGGGTTAAGTCTCAGGACATATTAGCACATCCCACAGATGTGCGATTGGGTTGTGATCTGGAGAATTTGGAGGAAAAGACAACACCTTAGCATTAACAATAGATTTAGTATCTCATGAAGAATTATTTTATAACTATGTAGTGAATTATTTTGTAAACCAAGACACATCAAATATACAGTTTTTCTTCTGAACTGATCTGTGGCTGTTGTACTTTAAAGTGAAGAAGTCTTTCACTGTTGTGATTCACTGGTGTAACATATTTCAAACATGTATTGGTGATTACATTTTGTATGTAATCAAAGTATATTATTGTTTGCTTTTATATGTGATATTTAAAACATTTTGTGAATGTTCTTCCACTTAGACACATTACTAAAATTATTTGTGCAGATGGTTGACAAATTTCAAACTTTATAATGCAACAAAATATGAACAATCAATATGATCAAGGGCATTGAATACCTATGCAATCCATTATAGACCAAAAACAAAACACAATTCTGTATGTTTTGTATCATAGTAAGTTTGGGACATAACAAGCTTTCTGTACTGCCAACTACTTTGTATTACAACTCACCCAGTATCCCTAAGTGTTGCATGTCTGCAGACCTCTCCTTCTGTTGGGTGAATTTATTGCTGGTGAACTGCCTGTACACAACTTTCTTATACTTGGAGCCTATGAACTTTTCCTGTTTATCAATGAACTCCTTCCCTGGACTGGAGACAAAAGAACACATTCAAAAGTCTATATGGTTATATTGCAGATTTATGTACCTCAAACATGAATTTTACTAGGGTGAGTGTTGCGCTTGGGTATGGCATGAAGCTAATCTCGTGGTTAGGAGGATTGTGTTCATGGCTGGAGTTGAGGAGACATATAAATAAGGATTAGGCCAAATTACCTATTGATGAGGCCATGGTACATCTCCTGCTCCCATGTCCGGTTGGGGGAGTAGTCCCAATCGATCTCCATGGCAGCGATGTAGTAGGTTTTAGAGTGGAGCATGATCTCTGACTGCCTGCTGAACATACTACACTTCTCTACTGTGTAGTTGGCCCTCATACCACCCTGGTAATGGTCTGCCGTCCTGCACACCACCTCAAACTGACCTGGGGGCAGCAAATACACAACCTCTTTTATAATACCAGAAGTAAACATTTATGATGTGTGTTAAATTCTATCTGGGCATTTACACCATCCATCCATGTGTCTTACCCATGCTGTCAGGCTCCATCATAACAGTGTGGGAGATGTGAGGGAAGACGTTGATAACGTCTCTGCGTGTCTCTCTGTAGATGAACCTGTTCCCTTCAAAGTATAGGCCATGAATGTCAGCCTCAGATCCCAGACCTGATACGTGCCATGACACCTTGTCCCCCTTACACATAGTCAACCCTGGAAGGTTCCCATACATGTAGCCATTGATCGCTGTGTCAACAGAGCCAGAAAGAGGAAAAGTTACAGTATAGCCCTACAGAAGTCCAGTCACACAAGTTTTCAATAACCGCTGTGTTGGTGGGTGAATCTAATTTCAATAAACTAAATGAATGACTGAACACGGTCCGTGTTCAAAAGGGCTTACAGTGCATTTTGTTAGATTCCTGGAAATCCTCATCCTCCTTGTTGACAGTGTTAGGAGCCTTGGTAAACTGCTTGATGTTGTCATCCAGGTACCAGCTGAGATTCTCATCAAACACTGTGGCCAGCAGATGGAACTCCTTTTTCACATTTTTCTGAAATGAGAAATTAATGTGATAATAAATTCCAGCAGCTGTGGTATAGGTGCTAGTTATTTTTTACATTGTAATGCCAAGTAAGTGGGGGAAAATCTATAATTGTATCATTCAGACTATAAAGGTATTTGGTCTTAAATTCAATGTCTTCACCTGTTTCCCATTTTTGAGAGTTTTCTTTTTACAGACAAGGAGAGGTCCAACAAGGCCAGAGCTGGTGTCTTTGACAGGGTCCACAGCTGAGTAGTACAAGTAGGTGATGCAGTCTGCATCATCATCCACCGGCCCGCCCCCTTTGGGGACCACCCACTCATAAGTATGGGTGGTGCCTGGTTTGACCAGAGCAGCTGGGGGTGGGGTTACAGTTCCTGTTGGGGAGGAATGGAGGCAAATAAAAGGTTATCCCTTCACTGCCTTTTCTTTTGTTGCCTCCTAAAACCACATCGGAGGAACTCCGACAAGACAAAAAATAAATAGCTTTTAAGAAAATGCCTCCACCGAATGTGATGAGTGACATCAATGGATCGGACTTGTTTGTCCAGCACATCCAACAGATGCACGATTGGGTTGGGATCTGGAGAATTTGGAGGAAAAGTCAACACCTTGACCTCGTTTTGTTCCTCAAACCATTCCTGAACCATATTGCTTTGTGGCTGGGCACATTATCCTGCTGAATCAGGCCAATAATGTCAAGGAATACTGCTGCCATGAAAGGGTCTGCAACAATGCTCAGGTAGATGGTACGTGTGAAAGTAACATTCACATGAATGGCAGGACCCAAGGTTTCCCAGAAGAACATTTCCCGAAGCATCACACTGCCTCCACTGGTTTGCCTGCTTCCCATCTGTACCCTTGAAATTAAAGTAATAGAGCAGCAAGATTATCCATCTGTTTCTTGGACTAGCGGGATAATTAAGACACAGACAATTTCCTGTGCTAATTATAGCAGGCTCCCCATCTAAAAGCTAACTGGTCAGCAGTGTTGGGTAGGTTTCTTTTTATAAGTAATCAGTTACAGTTACCTGTCCACATTTGTAATCAGTAGCGTAACATTTTGATTACTCAAACTCAATAATGTAATTGGATTACTTAGAATTATTTTAATATTAAAAGGCAATAGAAGACTATAACCAATACAACATCTTGTGTGGGATCAGTCAATGTTAGAGTTTACATAGCTGGCCAAAATCGGAATTAGCATTTTACCTGATGGGTTATCTTGTATTTGAACATAACCCAAAATATAAGGATGCGTTAACATATTCTGTTATTAGCGTTTGATTCATGTTTGGTATTGCTTGAAAAATGGGTAATGACATTATTGTAAATTAAAATCAAGATATCCGTAGCTTTTGGCGCGTACACTAAATCTGCACTAGTCTGAAGTCTTGTTCCAAAACCACCAACATTATCAAACCGTTGCAGAAAATCCAGGAACGCGAATGCACGTTCGCAATCATGCACAAACACCCGCACTCATATTAATCTTACCCGCACGAAAGTAACCTGCGATTATTAGGGCCACTGGCGAAAGATTTTCAAATGGCTAACTGAGCAAACAAACTGTCATTATACACCTGATTAAACTACTTAAAGTCCATGTCGTCAGCATCCAATGATCACCAATAAACGCTATTTCTGAGATGCAAAGCCAGCAGAATCACATGGCCTACATGCATGGAGCTGAGGTGGCTGCAGCAAATGCAAATCATCATTTTGCGGAGTACTTTCCAACAAAAATTCGGATTTCAGTTAATGTTTTCTTTTACAGTTTCTTGTAAACCGTTACTCCCCAACTCAGCTGGTAAGGAATAGTTCCTCAACTGGAGGCATACAACTCCATGGATCAGTGAAATCCACAAGAAAGTGTATCGTTTTTATTTAAATTATTATTTCTTGCTCTTTAGAAAGATCTTCAGCAGTTGTCACACATTGCTAATATAGATATCCAGCCTGAAATCCCAGAGGAAGCAACAAAAAGAAATTGATGACTTAGGAACCAACGTAGAGAAGATCCAAACTCTGAGGTGTGGCCAGTCCTGTGCATAAACTACCACCAGGTGTCAGCACATAGTTACTACCAACAGAAACCACTAAACTGAATAATGTCCTTTTAGACTTTACACTTAGATGCTTGGCATCATTACCTAGAAAGGACAAAACATTTAGATAGCAAGTGAATAATTAACAGAAAAGTTGACGAAACGGGTCCTCAACTCTGTTTTTTTAACAGTAAATTCATACTGAATGGGAAAACTTACTTGTCTCCTTCTTGAGTTCCCTAAGTTTTTTGGCAGTGTAGGATTCTGTGAAAGTATTAGTGGGAGACATTATGAATGTATGTAAACATGTTAAACAACTGAAAGAATGATAACAGTTTTGATAAAAACCTATGTGAAAACAAATCACTTACGTGTTGCTATTTCTCACCTTCTAGTTCGTTGTAGTAGAGAGTCCCTGACTGCTCAATGCTATACTGCACACCGTGTGGCTGCATGGTGAAAGGACGGGTGGCCTTGTTCCGAAATACTACCTTGATGGTGTCCTCTTCCTCGGCCCTGATAACAGGACCTGCAATCCACGTAGCAGCCAATCAAGCATAATATATTAACACGGGACTAGGACGACACATTACATATATACTGTACATATTTATGTATGTACACATATGTATCTACCATACTGTATGTGTATTATGTGTGGACGTTGAATAGATGTCAGTATATGTACTATGCTCTCCATTGTTACATTACAATATCAACATTGTTGTTCATAAGACCTTAAACTAAAAAAATTTGAGTGATTTTTTTTTCACAGAAGAAAATATAATCAAGAATGAATTATTTTACTTCATCAATTATTATATTCAAATACATGTGTGCCACAATCATGGGCACCTCTAGAAAATGTGTGATCGAAATCTAATAGCTGTATATTCTGATTAAGATTTTTAAATTCATCAGTATTTAGGAATTCTTAAGTGGTCATCCATGACATGCTGATTCTCTCAGGGATAAATGTGAAGTGACATACAGATGAAACTCCTTTGGTCATCCATTAATAGGTGAAAGGGCAGATAACATAAAATGAGACAAAGTTTATTGACCTTCACGAATCAGATAATGTCTATAAAAAGATAGCTTCACACCTGAAATAATCCATCTTCATTATCAGGGAAATAATTTAGAAAAGTAAAACATCTGAAGCTGTGATTAAGCTGATTCAAGTGGCAAGAAAATGTCCAAGGATCACAGCAGGGAAATTGCAGACGTTTGTAACATCATAGTTCGCCAAAGTCTTCAAGATTATAACTAGATGCCATCTCCTTCTAACTAGCTATTTTTAAGGGTTGCCTGAAGAAAATCTTTCTGCTGTCAGCAAACCACAAACGTAACTACTTAGTTTGCTGAATTTCATGTACTTTGATTAATGCCAGGTTCTATGATTGAGCTCTATAATTGAGGTATTTTGCTACAACCACAGAGTTATGTTTGGTGTAAAAAAGAGCTGTGGTCACGCTGAACATGACATAATACTCACTGTGAGGTATGATGGATCTGTATTTTTTTTTCAATTTTTATCTAGGGTGCCCTCTAATCCAGGAGGGCACTGAATACGTGTATTATATTTACATTACCCAGAATCCCTAGGTGCTGCTCCTCAGGACTCCTCTCCTTACGCACTGTGAAGGTGTTGTCAGTGTACTCCACATACTGGACTTTCTTGTACTTCCCCCCAATACGATTGTTACCATTCTGGAAAAACGTTTCTGAATCACTGTCAACAGGCACAGAGAACGTTAGCACTCACATCAGCCTCCATGAAAGGCAAGAAATCTCTCTCTCTATTCATTTTTGGACTCTGCTCAAGTCAATTGTGGACAAACACAAAATGCTTTTTGAACCAGAACATGTGTGCCCAGGCTACAGTAGACCATGATGTTTGTTTGCCAACCTGTCTGAATTCAGAGGTTTCCCTGTGCCGTGGTTGACCTGAGACGGAGCATAGTCCCACAGCACTTCCTCGGCAGTTATGAAATACTCTCGGACATCCCCAGTTGGCCGTGCCTTGTGGACATGTGGAAAACACTTCTTTACCTCAAACCAGGCCTGCATGCCCGCTAAAGGGAGGAGAAACAAGAATCCATTCAACATCTATTTTCAACTTTTGATTGTCAGATAATGTGGAAATCAATGTCAGAAATGACAATGTTATTATTATGTTACCAAATTATTAATATGTGGGGTTTACTAAACACAGAAACATTGAATCAACACGTTTGCCTAATGCAATGTAACCTTAATTATACATTGACTCTAGCTTTTTGAACATGTAATTGGGTGGTGTAATGTTGTAGGATATTACTTTCTGTTAGATTTATGGCTAGGGACTTGAATTCCCCAAGTTCTTGTGCAGATTATTTTGCCTGTATTACTACACATGAAAAGGGAAGAGCTGCCCCAACAGTAGACCAGCACTTTAACTCTGATGCTTTTTTAATCCAACTGAAATACATCCATCCATACCTATTAGGTGATCATTGACTTGGCAGCCAAGCAACCACATGCCCGGATTGTCAGCTGTCATCTCCACGTTGGTAAAAGTTGCTGGGAACAAGCTGACTGTGTCTGTATGGTGGCCCAGGTGTGTCAGGATCTGACCATGGAAGAATGCTGAGTGGATGTCCACCTCATTGCCCATCCCCATCAGGTGCCAGTGGATTTTGTTTCCTACGCACATGCTCAGGTCAGGTAGGTTTCCGTACACAAAGCCGTTGATTGCTGAAAGACAGGGGATGCATTGTGTTAGCGATCCACAGGGGCTCGCATTGCTGGCTGTCTGTTTTGTGTTCGTGCATGTTTGCATGCTCGCTCGCCTCTCAGTGCTCAGTGTGTGTTTGCGTGCGAGAACATGCGCATGTGTCAAATGCGTTATAAATCTCACAGTGTAACAGGTTGCTCTCCTGAAAGTCCTCATCCTCTTTGTCTACTTTAATAGGGAGTTTTTGCGCGTTGGGAACTGTTGGCTTTGATGGGTTTTGGCCTGCGGGATTTAATGGGTTGGTTGCTCCTGTGGGCTGAGTGCAGTAGGTCTTGATGTTGTCATCCAGGTACCAGCTCAGGTTCTCATCAGACACGGTGAACATCAAGACGTACGAGTAGTCTGCTTCCTTATCACCATACACATCCAGGGTACCTTAGCGTTGCAGAAATGCATCTCTTTACATGACAGCATTTGTACTTTAGCCTTCATTGTACACCAGCTTGTGCATCTACTATGTTAATCATTAACTCTGTATAATCTCAGTTTCACTGGTGAGATAACATTTCCCTCTTAACTCCTTAAATCAAAGGCTACTAACACCAAATTTGCATTTGCATCAGTGTCTGTGAAACTAGTTTCACAGGTTCATTTTATATCAATGTGCAGGTGACTCTTTAAGGTACCTTTTTTACAGATAATGAGGGGTCCTAAAAGTCCAGAGGCAATGTCTTTGGGTGCATTGAGGTGTGAGTGATAGGCACGCGTCAGGCAGTTGGTGTCATCCTTGGTGGGGCTGTGGCTGTCAGACAGAATCCACAAGTAGCTGTAGCTCTTCCCGGGATCTACTTGGTCATCTTGTTTCTCTGCGTTCGTCGTCTCATCTGGGTACAGAGCTCCTGGACAGAAGGGTGTTGTGTATTAGTGACCAACCTTCAGTATTTGCAATTGCTCCCTACAGCAAATTTTGAAAATGCGGTGTCTATAGCCCTTTTTCACCAGAACAATGTCCCACCGATTTAGAAGTGTTAAAGAACATGGCAAGCTTTTCTCCTTCCACACTGGCTTTCCAACGTTTCCAAATGTGTAAACATCTATTTCGGCAATTTGAAGGCACCCAAGCTTCTTGAGGGAGTAGCTAGTGTGCTATGAGACTGTGCATTGTGTTGAAGTGTATGAATGTATGTTTGTTTATGTTAAGACAAAAAAATAACATCTGTTTATCTATACACAGGAAGTCACCTTCATTCAAAGCATATCAGTAAGTAGCCAATGGGCTTACAGAAATGTTGTCCTAAGATGTCTATAAAGTAGAGGACAACCAGAAGTTCTTTGAGATGAGATTGAGTGAGATGAGCTCGAGTTTGAAACACAGAATATCGAGTCTGTAACATCATGAACAATAGACTATCAAATGCTGCAATAAATAATTGAATTACTCTCCCTTGACGACCAGGTGCACAATCATTATTTCAACCACTATACAAAACGTCTGATTCCTAACAATTGCATGCCGACAATAACTCCCCCTCCCTGGGTAATGAATTGGCTTTTCAGCCACTTTTACAGCTAGCGGTAAAATTAAGGTTGAACCTACACTAAGTGTTTGACCTCAACAGTGGCCAAGCTGTTGTTTGGCTGTTCACTCACAGTTCTTGGTAAAAGATTGGGTTATGCTGCAATATTTTTGGGGGCATGGTTTGGGAACCACTGGTGGGTATCAAAAAATTATAAATGGTTTTAAGTCGAGCTGTCACAAAATCAGATTTTCACTACATGATTATCGTGGTAAAAGAAATTCACGGTAACAATATTATCATGGTATCTGTAGAAAGTTTGAAAAAAATGTCAAATTCTTCAACTTTGTTTAATTGTTTTTTTCAAATTAATTACACTCAAAATACATGAGTATGGAGGGGGAGATTGTCTTTAACCATAACTACAAAAAAAGCATACAAAAAGAACAATTACACTTAATGGATAGTGAAAAGGCAACCAGATGTAATGATAAACAAGAGATCCAAAAGGCCAAACACATTTTCGCCTTGTTAACAGGCTACAGAAAGGAACTAATTACAACGCTTGTGTATAGTTCCAGACTCGTAGCTTAAGTTCCTGCATTGTTAGTCTATAAATAAGCTATGAAAAAAACGAAAAGGGTTTTGGGAAAAAAACATTTTTTTCCCATGTGAATAGGCTCCAAAAACGGAGCATCTTTTTCGAATCTCCCGGGGGTTCTAATGGGACTTACAAGTTGATTTCAACGCCAGATCATAGGTCCAGTCTCCTTGTTCAAGCACATGCATCGTTTGTCTATAGTTGACATGAATAAGACATGAAATTCGAAAAACCGAGAGGGTTTTGGGGAAAAATATGACTTCAGATTCACCTGGTGAATACGATATTATCGTATGTGTATTATTTAAATATTATGGTTATCGTCAATAACGGTATATCGCAACACCCGTAGTTGTAGGTACTAGTGATGGTCGGCACCATACCGAAGTTCTGATACCGATTATGACTTTGCTTTTTGAGAATCGGTATGCACATAAAAATAGCAAAATAAGTACTTTCTTTGACCAGCTTTTAATTTATGTTATTTTCAGCTCAATATGTTTCAGAAGCTGAAAAAAAGAGAAAAAAAATTAGCTTCTTATTTCATTCCGATAATCGAAAATGAAGCAACGAGTGATCTATGTAAAAGGTCTGTAAGATATTTTGGCAGTACCAAAAAAAATTTAAAACCCACGAGAATCAATAACATAAAAGAGCATGAGCACAACAGATGTGATCATAGTTTGGAACACAGGAAAATACCCTTACATCTTAATTACAGTGTGAGGCAGAGTTGTCTGACCGAAGCCTTCCTGAGGCAGGCATTATCTATTGATAACATTAGTTTATTTGACTAATTTAAATTCAAAAGCAGGAAATAGTCATTATTTTTTGCAGAATATCACAGTGTAGAAAATTACAGTGGGTGTAATTACATGTAAACTAATACTCTGATAAACCAACTATGTAAAACTTGGATATATTTTCAAACAATATCTGAATTCATTACATACATTTTAGAGAAAACTTATATGGGATTGAAAATAAACTGATATTGGCCATCCTTAGTAGGTACAGTAGGTCAAATGTAGATTTGTTTAACCACAGCCTGTAGAACAGTTACCACTAATCCAGATGTTCTCTTTCACAAACACAACTTGGCTGTCATGTTCAGTGATCACTTTATGTGCTGTCCCAACACGTTACATCTACATACCTGATTTTTCACTTCCGTAAAACGGTAACTCCATTCTCTATTCTGTTCGGTAACTAAAGGCTGTTCTTGACAACACACTCCATAATCTACAGACTCCAGTACATCCAGTACAGACTCCCCACAGACTGTCTTGCTTGCAGAGATTATAAACATCTTCATATTTTGTGAATATTGCATTAGTAATAAGAGGACATTCATTTCTTCATTCTCCTATTCTAGACATCCATCCACATTCACTTACCCTCATTGGATTTGTTGTACATAAGTCCATGGGCGTGAATGGAATAGGGCCTTGAAGCCATGTTCTTCAGATGGACCCTGATCACGTCCCCCTCCTCAGCTGATATCACAGGGCCCAGAAAGCCTAGCCACTTGGGCTTGGCTATCTCCATGCTGTAGGTGGCGTCAGTAAACTGCAAGTACACTGCCTTCTTATACACACGGCCAATGCGCTGGGGACCACGCTCCAGGAATGTAACAGCTTGCCTGTAGTGTAGTGGATTATCACCGTGTGATAAATAACATTTTTATTGTTCTTTATTTTTCATAATTTGCTTGTTTCACTTTTACATTTTTGTAAGTGGTTTTGGCTTTGTTATGCAATGCTTGACTGTGAAAGGGACCTAGGTCTAGGTTGATTAAACTCTCTATGTTAATTCAATTAAATAAAAAATAATAAATACATTAACATCAATTGGTCAGCAGGTCATGGAGCAGAAGCAGCTTGCCTAAATATGTTGAGCCCATGGGTGATAACCTACTTCATGTGTGTAAAAACGGTTCCATGGACACCTCTGACCCACTGTTTCATATACTTTCACCCTCTTTGTACATGTGTAGGTCTATGTACATAGTAAGGGCTCACACAGACATTGACAAGTCCAATTGAAGTACATTTATATATTAAAACTCGCATTTGTACATTATTTGTCGGCTTAATATAATACTCCCCCCAAACTGACTGACCAGAAGTTTAAAAAAATAATTCAGTATAACAAGCATATTATATTACCCCACTCATGTTTTACATATAGGGCAATCAAAAGAGCAAAATCCAATATATATAGGGTGCACCAAGTATTAAATGAAGGGGTGTAAATAATTGTGAGACACGTTTTTTGAGTAAAATAGGCATTTCTTCATAAAAAAAAAAAATCTGTAAAAACATTCACGTGAATCTAAGTTTTGATCACTCTCATGTTTTAAGAGTAAGATCAAACTGACAAGCACATACATTTTTCTTAGTTTTTTTTTTGCTCATATTTATGTATATATATATATTATATTATCTTTTGACCCATTGCCAGTTCCCTTGCATTGACAAAATATTAAATTCCTCAGTTAACACTGTCAAAGTAATTACTCAAACACATACAGTATAATACATTCCCAACATTTCTAAATGACATGTATTCAAAATGTAATAAATTACTTACTCATCTTCCGTAAGTGGTTTATTGAGGATTACGTTTTTCCCAGTGGGAGCATAATCCCACTGGATCTCCTTAATTCCGATGAAATATTCCCGTGTGATACAAAATACAGTGGTCACACTGCCCAGTAGAAGGAACAGGCTTGCAGAAGAGCTCCACATTTTGACTCCACATTTGTCAGATCACTTTCGGACAGACACAGATCCTTTATAGCTATTGCGATGATGGATCCATACAGCCAATCACAGACAGAGTGACCTCAGGGACAGTCCTGCAAAAACAATGTGAGACAGGCAAATACACACACACACACAGGGGTGACACAAAGGTCCAGAGCGGTGGATCAACCAGAATCTAGTCATTGCCCTATGTTGACACAGTAGTCAGGCAAATTGCATCTGCTCGAAGGTTGTCCATACCCAAGAAAATACTTTATTTTGCTACAATTAAACTGTAAATTATTCTAGGTGGCTTATCTTTACTGATATTCTGGTTAAAAAATCTGTACTTGCAAGTGTAGTACATGACCAATGACCAAACCTGTTCATGTTGGACTGAATTCATTTGACAGTTCAACAGAAAGGTTGCTTGCATCACAAACAAACAGCCCCTGGAAATTGAAGCGATATATTTTAATGTTACCACAACGTTTACAAATCAAAAGCAAAAATCTATTTAGATTGATTGAATTGTTGATGTGAGACTTCATGTCTGTGGCTGCAATAATCTTAATTTTGTAGCAGATTATCTAGAACAAGATGTTTGCAACATAAACAAAGATGTATGTTAAGCAAGACACAACATGAACCAAATTTTGGTATTACTTTGACCAGTCAAATAATTGGATTTAACACTTTCTTGGGCCTTTCTTGGCAATGCCTTTAGGGATTTTGGATACTGTTCAACACAGGACACATGATGCAAATGCGGGTACATTAGTGGGTCTGTGAAATGGCAAACAAAGCCCAATGTGTGAATTGAAGGTGCACTCTGGTCACATGATCACCATGTCTCGGACAGATCACCATCAATCACATTCCCAATAAAACTGAGATGGAGGAGGCAGCAGGTTGTTTGAGAAGGAGAATGCACCACATCAGCCTTTTTTATTAGCTATAATCAGATTTGTTTGCAAGGTGTGCTGGAAAGAAATTTCAGATGGACGATATGACCGGAGTGCTCCTATATAGTACTTAATAGTACTTAATAGTACGTCTTTGTAGTACTTAATATATTGACTGTAATCATTCAATTAGATGACAATAGGAATGTTCATGAAAACATTTCAGAATTTTCACTGACAAGGTGTTTGATAGCTATGATACAACTAAATTATCACTAAATTACTATGTTTTGAAATGATGGACTGACTAATTGGGTATGCATTTTTGCAGGTTGGGTAAAGATTTATTTTATGTTCAAATATAAACGTATCTGGCGCCAAAACAGCCAAGCCATAAGCATTTAAACGTGAATACATTTTCAATTCTGTTTTGGAAACAAATGCATTATAAAGTAAAACATTTACACCATTTTACCTGTTGTACAACAAATAAAATCGTTACTTTTGCTTAACACACATTTTGACCACAATTTGTATTTTTATAAAGCCATAGATTTATATAATTTCCAGGGCATCTTGCAGGACAGTTTTCAAGGTAACACGGACAATATTCTGGCAAACAAAACAATATTGGGGCAAACAAAAAATATGGCTGATTAGCTTGACTTGAGGCAATTTTATGTGAAGGGTATAATACATTGGGGTGATTTGATATGGGCCATCAGGGGTCCAGTGCATTTCTAACCAGGTCACATGAAAATCCCTAGCAAAACACACAGGCCACTTTGTAGGCCTACATAATTGAACTCTTTGTTACGTTGTCTTACCACAACCACAAAGAAGCTTTATTTCTGACACCAACAGCCAATGAAATTGTAGGACAATGCGTTGTTTTAGTCAACCACTGGTAAACTGACGCTATTTACATAAGACTGACAAACACCATGGCCTACGGGAAGCCTGTGGGAATTCCAGAATATCCTCACACTACACTAGGGGTCAACATTGACATTAGGGCGAAAACAACAACCTAAAGTCATGCTAAAAGAACTACAAGGCAATGAAGGGATTACATTATAATGTGGCTCGAATTGCAATGATTGCAAAATACTTATGACACCATTAAATGTTGCAAAATGTACAGAACGTGCTATCATTTCTAAATAGTTAATCCGATAAGGTGGGAGATACCCTCATTAAAGCAGACAACTTGCATTTTAACCCCATAGTAATTGTGATAATTCCAATAAACTAAGGGAAAATTAAAAACACATTTATTTATCAATTCTAAATATTTAAGGTGATGATTGCATTTGATACAATTTCATGTTTTTACTATTATCCTAATGAAATTAGGAATTTGTTAGCATACACTATATTTTATGGAACGGATATGTCATACCTGTATGTATCTAAACAATGCAAATTATACTGCCTTGTTGACAATTTGGGAAGTATTGATTAGTCTTATAATTCATCTTTGTTAATGTGACATAACTTGGTTCAGTGTTGGTTAGCCTAATCATACTGTACCCTCTCGACAAACACTGAATTTGCTTTTGACTGATGGTTGGAGCCCAGTGTATTTCAGTGTTAAAACGTGTAGTACTACATTTGAACCAGATAGAGTCAGTATAAGAAGGGGTTTTCACAGGACAAGCGAGATGCCCAATGTAAAGTAGAAATCGGTCAAATTTGTTAATTGTAGGATTGGGCCAATCGGTTGCATGTTTGATGTCACAAATTCAGGGGTCAAAGTTCAAATTAATTGTGGCGGCTGTGGTATTTCCAGAGCAGGGTGATCATCTTAGGTGGTTGCAGCCTTTAGGAATGCCTAGCTACATTCCACATTGAAAACAATAGATCTAGGGCTTCCCATCTGAATGCCCTTTAAGCCTTGCTGTGCCTTATATACTTGAGGAGATCTGAGGGGTTTTGATAAGAGTCCTTGGCCCAAACAAAGAAATCTTACAACCAATGGGTTTCATACTGGGCTCATTGTTGGAAAAAAAATAACTCATTAATAATGCTGTTCAAAAAACCAAACGAATGTAAAGCCAGAAAGAGAGCTTTAACACTTATAACTATTGTAATTAATGTAATCTGCATGGCAGGTGTGCATTTTAGGCTTTTAACAGAGAGCATATGATAAGTCAGAGGACTGTGAGGTGTGAGGGAAGTGAATGTATTAAAGGAGAGGCAAAAAGCAATACATCTCTTTTAATAAAGCCATTGCAAAATGCGGCATCACACGGTCCAACATACAGACACAGTAACTTGTGAGGAGCAGGTGAAAACCAGGAACTAATATAGACGTCATAATTACTAACGCAAAACAGGTGGTGAGACCTGTGGAGGAAAGGCACAGGGAGTTCTGAGCATACTCCACCCAGGGGAGAAAACTGGCCCACTCACCTGGTGTTCAGCCCCCAGCAGTCAACACAGCGCTGAAGCCCCCCATCCTTTTTCTTGATGAAGAAGAAGCTTGCTGAAGCAGGGGATGTGGAGTTGCGGATTTGTCCCTGTTCCAGCGTACGTTTCCATGGCGTCATTTTCGGACACCGAGAGGGGGTTGATCCAGCTTCAAGGGGCTTCTGATATGAGGTCAATAGCGCAGTCCCAAGAATGGTGAGGAGGGAGAAACCTGGCCTTCTCAGTGGAAAACACCACGCTTAAGCCTGTGTACTCCAGCATGATGTTGGCTGGGAGGGGGACCTCTGGGCTCTCCACCGAAGTAGCTCCACACATGATAGTCAAGCAGATCATCCAAACCACCGGGGACCATGCCAGGATCTTCTGTCTGCTCCAGTCGATGTTGGGGCTGTTTTTCTGGAGCCACGGAAGACCCAGAATGATAGGCTGTATGGACAATGTCATCACCATTCATTCTAGTCTCTCTCGATGGCAGGCATTGGTGAGTGTGAGGGGACGGTTCACGTGGGTAATGGAACCGTATCCACGGGACAGCCATCTAAAGCCTGGATGGTCATCGAGGACTTCAAACGACGGAACCCAGAGAGCAGATACCAGAGACTGGTTGATTAGGCTCTCCACAGCTACGGAGTCAATCAAGGCTGTGGATGTATGGAGAAAGCCACCTGACAACACCACCGAGCAACAGAAAGGGCCTGCTTTATTGTGTAAACACAAGGCACCTACAGTGGGGAGAACAAGTATTTGATACACTGCTGATTTTGCAGGTTTTCCTACTTACAAAGCATGTAGAGGTCTGTAATATTTACCATAGGTACACTTCAACTGTGACAGACGGAATCTAAAACAAGAATCCAGAAAATCACATTGAAGGATTTTTAAATAATTAATTTGCATTTATTTGCATGATAAGTATTAGATCACCTACCAACCAGTACGAATTCCGGCTCTCACAGACCTGTTAGTTTTTCTTTAAGAAGCCCTCCTGTTTTCCACTCATTACCTGTATTAACTGCAACTGTTTGAACTTGTTACCTGTATAAAAGACACTTGTCCACACACTCAATCAAACAGACTCCAACTTCTCCACAATGACCAAGACCAGAGAGCTGTGTAAGAACATCAGGGATACAATTGTAGACCTGCACAAGGCTGGGTTGGGCTACAGGACAATAGGCAAGCAGCTTGGTGAGAGGGCAACAACTTGGTGCAAAAATTAGAAAATGAAAGAAGTTCAAGATGACGGTCAATCTCCCTCAGTCTGGGGCTCCATACAAGATCTCACCTCGTGGGGCATCAATGATCATGAGGAAGGTGAGGGATCAGCCCAGAACTACACGACAGGACCTGGTCAATGACCTGAAGAGAGCTGGGACCACAGTCTCAAAGAAAACCATTAGTAACACATTATGCCGTCTTGGATTAAAATCCTGCCGCGCACGCAAGTTCCCCCTGCTCAAGCCAGCGCATGTCCAGGCCTGTCTGAAGTTTGCCAATGACCATCTGGATTATCCAGAGGAGGAATGGGAGAAGGTCATGTGGTCTGATGAGACAAAAATACAGCTTTTTGGTCTAAACTCCACTTTGTTTGGAGGAAGAAGGATGAGTACAACCCCAAGAACACCATTCCAACTGTGAAGCATGGAGGTGGAAACATCATTCTTTGGGGATGCTTTTCTGCAAAGGGGACAGGATGACTGCACCGTATTGAGGGGAGTATGTATCAATCAATCAAATCAATCAAATTTATTTTATAAAGCCCTTTTTACATCAGCAGCTGTCACAAAGTGCTTTCACAAAAAACCCGGCCTTAAACCCCAGGGAGCAAACAACAATAGTGATGAACTTCATGTATGGGGCCATGTATCACGAGATCTTGGCCAACAACCTCCTTCCCTCAGTAAGAGCATTGAAGATGGCTCGTGGCTGGGTCTTCCAGCATGACAACGACCCGAAACACAGACCAGGCAACTAAGGAGTGGCTCCGTAAGAAGCATCTCAAGGTCCTGGAGTGGCCTAGCCTGTCTCCAGACCTGAACCCAATAGAAAATCTTTGGAGGGAGCTGAAAGTCTGTATTGCCCAGCGACAGCCCCAAAACCTGAAAGATCTAGAGATGGTCTGTATGGAGGAGTGGGTCAAAATCCCTGCTGCAGTGTGTGCAAACCTGGTCAAGAACTACAGGACACGTATGATCTCTGTAATTGCAAACAAAGGTTTCTGTACCAAATATGAAATTCTGCCTTTCTGATGTATCAAATGCTTATGTCATGCAATAAAATGCAAATTAATTATTTAAAAATCATACAATGTGATTTTCTGGATTTTTGTTTTAGATTCTGTCTCTCACAGTTGAAGTGTACATATGATAAAGAATTACAGACATCTACATGCTTCGTAAGTAGGAAAACCTGCTAAATCAGCAGTGTATCAAATACTTGCTCTTCCCACTCTACTGTGCCAGGCAGTGCTGCCCAGCTACTCACCTCCTTCCTGCTCAGCGCCAGGGCCGAGGCATACACCTTTTGGAGGAGCATCTTCTCACTGCAGTCTCCATCGCTCTCTCTCCTCTGTGCCTTGTTGGACTCACTTCTTGATAAGTCAATGAAGGGGGCTGTGCAATACTGCTTTTTGAGATTTCACAAAAAAGATTTACTACTTTAGGGCTGCTGTAGTTGTGCTGTGAGTTTTCTTAAACCTGATGTAACATAGTACATAACAACTCTTTCAGTTGTTCATTCACAAGAGATTCCATAATCTTTATCAGGACAGCCAACTTAGAAATGGGCCTGTAATTATTTAAGACTGTCGGGTCACCCCAATAACAAAAAGCTGATTTCCATATGAGAGGAATTTCATTCGTGTCCAGGGAGAGATTTAAAAGATATGTCAAAGGTGATGCGATAAAATCAGCTGCTAGCTATAGAAAGTAAGGCTCCGTGTTATCAGGACCTTCCAATTTCCTGGTGTCTAAATGTTTTAGGGATTTTTGCACCTTTAAGGTAGTGAACAGAATGAAACGAATGGTCTGCCCAAACGTTACATGACCATCAGAACAAACAGTCGGGCATGAGTAATGTTGAGAGTCCAACAAGGAACCAGAGGCAATGAAATTCTCATTAAAACAACCAAGCATTTCAGCCTTATCAGATATGTTATCAGTCCTTAACAATGCATAGAGGAAGTTCTGTACCATTTTTATATCCAGCTAAGTATTTAATAGTCTTCCAAAATTTCAATGGATTGTTTAAATTGTTTGAAGTTTCGATGAGGAAATGGTCAGCTTTGGCTTTTCTAATTGCAACTGTGCGTATATTGTGCATATGCCTGAAAAGCAGCCTGTCTGAATCAAGACTCCTCCTGGCTTTTGTCCAAGCCTCATTGCACTTGTGAAGTGAGTTAGCTAAACCTGGACTGAACTATGCATTGTTTCTGCCTTTTAATCTATAGTTTCTGAAGGGAGCATGCTGCGGGGACAAGGTCGTTGGATAACTATAGAAATGGTTGCTTTCAATGTCTGTCTGAGCAGAGAAACACACCAAAGGCAAGCATGTTGTAGTAGTTCTATCTTTCCCTCTAACAGGTAAGGTGGAATTTCAACTGTTATTGCTTATACCAGTCAAAGCCTTTCAAAATATGACAAGTTTGGGCCCACCATTGACAAATGAAGCATGTTAAAATGGAAAATATTTATTTAAGGCAGCATAAACATTATAAAAATATGGCAAATGCACTAAAAATATAAAATGGCCTTAACATCGTAGCTTCTAGCATCTGCAAGACAATAATTTACAATACAATTTTCTGAAAATGAAAACAGTAATACAAAATTTTCATACAAAAAAATAACTTTATGCTTTAGTAAAATGAAAACTTAAGACATTAAACACAGAATAATCAGTTGTTCTGGTGTATATAATACAGGCTTTCATTCAGGGTGTTTGTAATACAGTGCTCTGAAAGGTAACGAACTGAACCTTAAAACATGGGACACTTCCTCATACGGCAACATTCACTTGCTAATCACGTTTTCTGGTTAGAAACTGTCCCAGAGACTATGTACAATGCAAAGACAGGAAGCCACATGACACTATTGAGATGTATCTGATTTTACTGGAGATTAAAACGTTTATTTTAAAAGCAATGATCCCCAGCTAGTGGTAAGCACGCACCTGGCGTGTATCTTACTTGAGTGTATGTGTCATTTCATATGTAAGCGCATAGATCTTACAGTATATCAGGCATGTGTATGTATCATTTAACTCAGTATTTGTCACATTTTGTATTGTTGTGCCTCCGTATCCATCTGTATTTGTCTATCTTTGATCAATGTGTCTGTGCCTGTTTATATTCATTTGTGTGATTCTGTGTATGTGTGTCATCTACAGTATGTGTGTTTTCAGGCGTTAAGGGTGTAGTCCTGCTTGTAGCAGCAGGGTCTGCAGACGGCTGTCACCAGCCCGTTGATGACCTGCATGACACAGATGATGAACTCCAGCCCACTGAGACCCAGCTGGATGGAGAGCAGAGTCACATTCCACTCTACAATGTTAACAGGCTGCAGGCATTTCGACCACGAATTCTTATCAAACAGGTATCTGTGTAAACACAGAGTGGGAAATTAAAGTTGCATATAATGTCTTTATAACTTTTGTTAAATGTAAAATATTAAGATGCTATGACTCCCTTTAGAGGGCTTTATTATAACACATACACACACCAGATTTTCATAACTTTTCAGGACTACATTTTTTATTCTAAAACCTCGTTTTTCACACCTCAACACTTAACCTAGTCTCATCAGACCATAACACCAACATTTGCCATGATTGGCCGGGTCTCAGTGGTTACCCTAGACGTAATCCTAAACTCAACCTTACATTTATGCCTAACCTAAACATAACAGTTCTAAAAATCTAAACTCAACCCGAATCTGAATTCTGACCCCAACCATAATTTAACCCCAAGTCAAAGAAAACATTTGTTAAAGTGGGGATCTGCCAAACATCCTCACTTAGTAAAACAAGGAAAATTATGCTATCACAGTGAGGACCATTGGTCATCATTCAGAAACAGGAACACACACAACACAAAAATTAACACAAAATCAAATAGAGAAAACAAAAAACTGTCATTAAAGGGATTGTTTCTGGTGAATGTTGAGACAGATAAAAGGAACCTAGGTAGACAGACTATTTTTAGAAAATATCAACATTTCTGTAAGAGGTCGAAACTTACCTTCCCCCATCATTGGCAAAGGGATAGGTCCATCCCATGGAATTGAAGCACAGAGGTCCTTCCAACATGGCCATGGCTGAGATGATAAAACAGTATCCAGACCCGGCCAGTCCCACTAGAGCTGCCATTACTGATCCACACATCTAGAATACACATACTGTACATTAGTATTCAGTGTTTCTAAAAAGTATTCACCCCCTTTGGATTTTCCACAGTTTCCACATTTCGCTTCATAAGAAAGTGGTAAAATAATTAGAATTGTTGAAAACATCTTGGCTAGAGTTCACCAGAAAGCAGGTGAGGGAGACTATGAAATCAAGTTGAAAGAAGATGCTATGGTCTAATGACCCACTTTTTGCCCTGAATACAAGTGATATGTATCATAATCAGAACACAATCCCTACCGTGAACCATTGTAGGGGCAGCATTTGCTAGCAGAAATTGGTGGAGCAAAATACAGATAAATCCTGGAAGAAAATCTACAATCTGGCTTTCAATATGTGTGGCAAGAGCAGAGAATTGCTCATCATCAAAGATCGCCATTCAACTTGATGGAAAAATCACTGTCTCCAGATGTTCAAATCTCAAGGCGTATCCAATTACACTCATAGCTGTAAATGCTGCTAAATGGTCTTCTCCCAAACACTGAATAAAGGAGGTGAGCAATTATGCAGTCAATTATTTTCTGTTTGTGATAACTTGGGGGGAATACATCATAGACTTTATTTTTCACTTTTACATTATGGACCTTTTTATTGATCACTGGGAAACTCTTATTTAAATTTAATTAAATGTAATTTTGTATCACAAATAAAATGTGGAAAAATCCAGGAGGGGATACTTTTGAGAGACACAAATTATACACATACTGTATATTCATATATACTGTAAATACATACATCAATAATAAACATCTTGTATGTTACTATATACTATCAAGACATGCATCTATAATACACATTGTGTGCATAATTAAATACTTTAAATATATACATCTATAACACATTACAATACACTGTATATTAGTATACTTTAAATAATGAAACACAGACATAACTTCTTTACCTCTCACACACACATCTAAGCGCACACACATACACACACCCTTAAATACGTGTTTCAGGCCTGCCCATCCCACCCTGAGCAGCTGCATATCTGTCCTGATGGAAGTAGTGTGTGGGTGTTTGTGGAGAAGTGTTGGGTTGGCTGATCACTGTTGCAGACCTGCTTCTACACAGCTCATCTCCCTGGCTCAGATGCTTTGGATTCCCTGAAAGTGATGCCAGCCACCCCCCTCTTATTACTGCACCCCCAAACAGCACCACGGTACAATGGCTCCTTTGTGTGATTTACTCTGCATAGCCTGATGTTTATGAGCCTAGCTTTGCATGTGTTTGGGTAGGCCTTTACACCACATGTACTAATATTAACTAGATAATCTGGAGGACGATCCAAATTACATCCAATTACTAGTTTCCTTTTAAATCAATTCTCCTAAAACAGAGAGAATCTATGGCTGAAGTGACACCCACATAAAGGAAAAAACTATCAGGACTTACCATGAAGCTTTCATTCCAACAGCACCCTGTACATTTCCCTAGGCTGATGAACACTCCAGCAGGTAGGAACATCTACAGAGATACAACAAGGTGCTCTCAGGGTCAGCCTTGTAGTAAGATATTTCTAAAAGTAAGATACGCAAACCCACATCCACACCAACACAATCAATCAGAGCCAGTAGTAATGAAGACAGCTGGGACTCTTAAACAATCAACAAGTGTCAGTGATGAACATATAAGCAGTGCTAATGCTGCTTAATTTGACCACTTTAATAACTCTAACAGTAAGCTGAGTTCCAGATTTATTCCAGATATAAATGAATGTTTTATGAATATTTCATACTGCTTTCATTTCTGGAAATTGATCTTGCCTTAAAAAGTGTAGCACATCAGAGAAGGACCAGACAACCTTTTGGTCCTACTATTATATCTTTACAAGAAGAAATGAGGGAAATCCTCGTGGTTTAGAAGGTAAAATATACACAAATACGAACACACTTTTAAAAGTTCGGTTATGTTTGCACCTGTTTCAGACAAGCACCTGTTATCCTCAGAAATGAACCATATGATCAAGAGATTTAACAAATTACTTTGATATTTATTCCACATACACAGCTTTTACATTTGGCCAATAAACCAGTAAGTCAATAATAGCACACAGCAACATCTGTAGTAAAAACAAGTAACATTTCGCTGGCTACTCACCAACACGCCTCCCCCTCCAATTCCCATCATGTACCAGACCAGCTTAGACAGTCTCTCTGGTAAAAACTGTCCTCCGGGAAAGAACATCAGGACATTGGCCACAATACAGCACACAGCCAGAGGAAGGAGGGCAAAGCCCAATGACCGCGCGAAACCCATGGAGCACATCGTCCCAACAACACAGGACAAGGAGTGGTAAAACAGACAAGAGTGGATCACAATCACTGAGCCAAGCAGCCAGCAGACTGAGGAGTAGAAGAATGGAAAGTGAGCGGTGGAGGATCTGTGAACAGAGAAATGGATTGGAAGAATGGAGAGAGAGAAAGAGAGAGAGAGGTCTGCCGTATGTTCACAGCTGTAATCCAGGAAGGAAACTGGAAAATGTCCCTAGTGTATAGAGTTTTAGCTGAACCCTCCACCTCCTCCTGCCTGTCACACTGAGGCTAATGACGCAGCTTGCTACGTTTTAGGGCGAGGGTCTAAGTGGAGCGGACGCCACAGGAAGAGACGGTTGAGAGTCTTGAGCCCTAACAAATCCCTCAAGGCTGCAGGCATTTAGCCAGAAAAACTATGAAAACCCCATAGGAATCGAAGAGAGGGAGAATTCAGGAGAGGGGTCGAGAGGGGGGCAAGAGAGACT
>JACXGJ010004294.1:0-46527 GCA_016801105.1 Esox niger | reverse complement strand
AACCTACTTATGTTGAATGTTTGTGCACGTAGTTGTGGTTTATTTTGGTTGTTAGCCGTAGGCTATAGTTCACCCAGTCATTGTGTCTGTTTTGAGTTTGTTCTTTTGTTGCTTTCTTTAATTAAAACATGGATTATTTCTACACCAACCGTTCTGCCTCTGCTCTTCTGTCCTCGAACACCGGACACTGTGACAGAATCCACTTCAAACAGATCTTCTAAACCAGGTGTATATCCTAAGAATCCACTTCAAACAGTAATTTTAAACCAGGTGTATATCCAAGAATCCACTGAATCCATTATGTGCTACTATTACTTTGTTACCTAAACAGTTCAGTCGCAACAGCTGATGAGACAAATTCAGGAGAATATTCCTGTAATCAAATTGGATTTCACAAAACAAGTGAAAGTCACTGCTGAAAACTAGCCACGTCATCTTCTAGCCTACACACCCACCTCGGTTTCCGGTCACATTTGTTTGAAGCTAAAACAGTCTTGGTTTTGTAATTTACATTGAATAATAATGTAAACCAAACAATATTTAAAATGTTCACAAATGCAGACCATGCGAAAGTTTATCAAAGTAAGCGAGCATCCAGCATCGAGCATCTTCATCTGAGAGCATCTACATCAAGCTTTTTTTGTTTTCTTTTAAGTGTGCCCTGGGAACACCAACCAAACAAATGGCACACATACATACAAACACGCAACCGTACATAGACATGCACAGTTAGTGTTAACCAAACACATTCATCAGTATAAAAATCCTTAGCCAGTACAACAAACCAACCCATGGGCTCTAAGTCATCCTAACGAAGTCCTGGCTGGATGCAATTCCAAACGTTAGGCGCTAAACATGAAAAAGCAGATCTAACAAGCTCAATGTTAATCAAAGGAGTCTGTAATATTAACCAACCCTGTGACCTGTTGTCATAATCAGAGACTCAATCAGGTAAGCTGTTGTAAGCTGGGAGCCTATGGAAAAGGGCTTAATAAATAAAGCACATATTCAATGGGTCTTTAATGAACTCCAGCCAACTTTTTGGTAAACGATGCAGTGATAAGTATTGAAACTGTCAGATTTAGTAAAACGATGGGCGCTATGATAAGCAGATGTCAAGGGATCTCAGAGTCGTATCTGTTGCACTTCGTATCTCCATAATCAAGAACAATTAACTTCCTCATAGTAAGGGAGAAGTAGGATTTATTTAAGAACCCCACTTTATATTTAAGCTTCTTAACAAGCTTAACATATTTTTTTAAATGACACTGCCCATCCTGTTTCCAAGGTATTTGTTTAAGGTATAGTTCAATCACTGAATGACGATGCAATCCAGCAGAAAGGGTATTTTGGGACTTTAAGAAAAGGATGTATTTTGTTTTACCAAATATTTAGAACAAGGTTTGGGTCAAGGTAATCTGAACAGCCATAATATCAAACTGCAACCTTGACATTAGTCAATCACTAGTCAATAGTCTGGGCAGTGGCACAGATAATAGTGTTAAAGGTAAAGAGCACAGTCAGTAGCAGATTGCCCAATATCATTCAGGTAGAAAGTAAAAATAGCAAGTTCTAAAATTGATCCATGTGTAACACCTTTATGCACATCAAGAAAATCTGAGATATCTCCATCAGATACAATGGTGTGAGTACGGTCTTTAAAATAGTCACAAAACCAAGCACATGCATCAGAGCTAAGGCCTATTTGTGACAACTTCCGTAATAAAATACCATGATAAATGCTGTCAAAGGCCATTTAAAGGTCAACAAACTTGTCAACAACACTGCTCTTAGCATCCGCATTTCAATTGTGAAATTGAAATTCAGCAGAAAATGTTTGGAAGTATCCCATTGAAGCTCATCTGCGTGTTTGTCATCATCACCAGGGTCTTGACATGGAAGCAGTTGAGTGTGGGAACCAACTTGAGTGTGCAAATGCTTGCCTTTGCTGGCCCCTGCCATGCTAGGGAAGTGTGCTCTTCATGGATGAGCTTGGCTTCTGTACCGGGCAGATGGCTGCTACAAACAATGAACAAAATTCCGTTGTATCAATGGCAATTTGAACACATAAAGATACCGTGAGGAGATCCTGAGGTTCGTTGTTCATTGTGCCTTTCATCTGGCTCCATTGCCTTAAGAGTGAATAGTTTCTTAAGCTTATTCTGTCTGCGTTGGGCTTTCTGACTGTCAGAGCAATTATGCGAACCAATTGGAAAACGGTTGCTTGTATTGTGGTCTGCAGTGCTTCCCTGCTATTTGTTGCATTGCAACCTTTGTCCCTCCTACTTTGTCTCTTGTTCTTTTGTCTGCTTGTGTTAATGCCCACATCATGTTGTCATGTGGTCATATGCCTGGGATCAAACCAAACCTTCATTAAATGGGATCAAACCAAACCTCCCCACAAACATATCTAGATCAATTAGGACAAGCGAAGACAATTTACTTAAGAGACTATATGTTGACCAGATGAAAAGAAACAAGAGACTCTGCTATTCGAAAATGAATGATTTAAACCACTTAATTTATAAATCACCTGGTGAATGAATACAATTTGTGAATTAAAGGGGCTAAACCACTGAAAATGATAACTATAATAAAGCACTGCATGCATATTATCGCATGTGTGGCTTCATAGTGGCGCTTTCTAAAGTTGCACACATTGGAATTTTCTTTTTTGTGTATAGAGCCTGGGAAAAATGTGTCCTTGCATCCCATGCAATTTAAAATATTTGCGTAACTTGAGACTTACAATGACGGTTTAAATAGCACACAAAATACCGAAATGACGGACAGATCATTGATCAAAAGAAAACAACGGTTTCTGTTAAGCATGAATCGGCCAAGTCTAGGTGTGTGCTGACATACATAGGCTTTGTGCTTAAAAAGCATCTCAGTTTCACAGGGTCAATCAAAGTGATCATACGCAGCTCAGTCAACAAAAAAGAAATCAGTCTTTTGGTTTTATTTTGTTCCTTGCTCAGTATACATATTTGGAAGTTGCTTACATATTTTGGTAGCATTGCAGGTACATTTATTTTCTCTTTTTTGCACGAGCCATTTGTTTTCCAACCATTTCTGTGTTTGTATTTGTATTTGGTTGCCACTGACACGTTTGCACGTTCCAAGCTGTGTGCTTTGTGATTAGGCTACACGCAATTCACTTCTAAGCAACACACATAAAAAGAGCTATTGATCCTGTCTGGGTAAATTTGAGGCTGTTTCCTGATGTAATATTTAGAAATAATGTGTCTGCGATAAGACAGCAACAGGCCTAATTGTATGACTTTGGCAAATTCTACTAATCAGGATTACCTCTAGCAGCCTTCCTATATTCCTGATTCTATAAGGGAAAACATTAAGTGCTATGCAGGGGAATATGAAAGTGACAGATGTTTGTCAGAGCAGAGTGGGCGAGAGATCAGTCTCATTCTAGTTCTGTGAGCAACAAAGGCGTGCTAGCTTCTCACTGTCACCGCGAGGCAGCCATCGCAGTTTTGTCTCCAATCTTATGTTTCACAAAACAATAGGCACTGGTCAGACCAAAGTGAATAGAACATCCTGGCAGGATGAAGGGCAGGGTCAGGCATGTGTTGAGATATTATAAGCATCTAATTCTAAACCACACCACTGAGAAGCATTAGAATTCCATAGTTACTACCGAATGGCATGACCTTTCATTGCAATAGCAGAGAAGAGCAGTGATCAGTACAGATACAAAAAACACAAAATTACTACCTGTGTAGTGGTCCTCAAGGTGCCTAGCTGCTAACCATAAATTAAATAGTTGCACTATTTTTCTGCCCATGCAGTGTCCACCAAGCCACATCTACATAGAAGTATACAATGCTTAGGGATTGCCAGCTACAGATGCCAATCAATCAATCAAATGTATTTATGAAGCCCGTTTTCGCCTCAGCAGGTGACACAAAGTGCTTTAACAAAACTTCTTGTCTTAAACCCCAGGGAGCAAACAATATTGTTGAATTTCAGTGGCTAGGAAAAAGTCCCTAAGAAGGCCAAATTTTAGGATGAAACCTAGAGAGGAACCAGGCTCAGAGGGGTGACTAGTCCTCTTCTGGCTGTGCCGGGTGAACATATTAAGAGTACAAATTGTTATAATTAATAAATGCATATGGGCATAATATTAATTATAACAATTCAGAGTCTATTTAAACCTAGTCCAGGTCAGAAGCATGATGAGATGGAGGACAGGGACAAAGATGGGGGCAGGGGGTCAGCAAAGTGGCAGTTGAAATTGTCAGTTATTGTCTTGATCTGCAACACATGGACAGGGACAGCAACGAGTCTTTCAAGCCTAAGGTGATTATTACCTCAGCTAACTACTTATCAGCACTTCATAATTTGTCCTCTGTTTTCCTAAGTAATGTTTTAGGAAACAGAGATGAATTAGCTTTGTTAAGAGTTTACATCTGTGGGAGTTTTTTGGGTTGTTTTGCACTGTCATATTATTTCTCTCTGCCTTTTCCCAGAAGCCCCTGCTGTCCGTAGTGATCTTCTGCCAAGTTCATTAGCCCACGTTAACCTCCCCATTGTGGGGCTGGCTGACACATTTGCATATCAGGCAGGTAATTAATTTCCTTACCTGCGCCTCTTTTGTTTTGGAGGAAAAGCCCAACGAATCGGTAGGGACAATGCCGAATTCCACTGTTGTTTCCTCAAGTATGAAATTGCTTTTTCCAATGGTCTCCTTATGAGTTAATAAAATACAGGTCCCTCTATACCTGCCTGCATTTTAGAATGAATTGTAGGGAGAGGAGCATCACACCAAATGTATTGTTCTATTTCTGACCCTCTCCCTCTCACCCACAGCAGTGATGCTTACCAGTGATTCTGGCATCTTATAGTCCAAAGAGGACAGTTACAATACATAATACAAAAGTTACAATTTTTGACATTTCAAAACCCGCCATATTAGTGAGAAATTAAATACATTCGATTTTTAACCTTTAATCTTGAGGAAAGGGACCAGAGGTGGCTTATTGGACAAGAAGTGGACAGCTTTGCAGTGCTGAAACAGAGCAGAATAATCAGTGGTGGACAGCAAATGGTGCTGAAAGTGATTTGAGTTGGTCTAATTATTGTCAACTGACTTCACTTTCAACCAGATGGCTGAGCTTTATTTGAAGCTTTTTTCCCTCCCTGTTTAAGAAATAAGTGGTAGGCATACCTGTTTGCAGCCAAATCCTGTAATACTCCACCCATAAACCCCATTAATAACCCAGTGTCTGTGAAGAGTTTGGTTCAAACTGGGGTTCTAGTTAATGGGCTATGTCAGGGCTTGCTGCCATCATTTCTGAAGTTATAAGATATCCTATATTCTAGTTATTCTGATGTATAGAATTAGTTTTGTCCCTCTCGCTCTCCTTGTCTCCTGTGTTTGTTCTTTTATATGCAGAATGGGTTGAGTTGAGAGGGTTGTTAAGTTGACCAGATGTACTTGGGTTTGGAGCCAGCCAGGAGATTTAAGCATGGTGCCCAACCCTCTCTCCCTCTCTGTCTCTGTCTCCACAAGAACTATTTGGTTCTGTGACCTGTTTAAAAATGTTTTTGGGTTTAGTGCAAAAACATTTACATTCATCCATGCATCTCAATGACACTCCTAAAATGCTTAGTTTCACACTCCACAGGTTAGCACTTCTTCTTAGGTTCATATATTGTTACTTATTTAAAAAAATAAGTTACTCCTTTTATGTCAACATGTAGGCTCCCTTTTTTGTCACCATCTAAAAGCCGGGTTGTGACAAGATGAAATGAAGTAATTAGCTCTCTTATAACACTGCTCAGTTCTGTGATGCCTCATGAAGCAAGCCTTAAAAGGTCTATGAAACAAGACTCTTATGGTAAGGGCAGATGGAGATTTTCTTTGTGTGTATGATATTCTGAGGCTGAGCCACAACCTACTATATTCAAGGAGACGAAATGTAGGCATGCTGCTGTCAGCGGTTAATGTTCTGAAAAGAGAATACTCTTAAAGCCGGGCCGCTTCAAAGAACGAAATGATTGATAGCTTCTGTTAAATATTCTGGGATGACAAAGCAAAAAACAAGCTTAGCCAATAGTTGAGGCATACCTTTACCTGTGTTGAGGAACACCTTTACCTGTGTTGAGGCACACCTTTGCCTGTGTTGAGGCACACCTTTGCCTGTGTTGAGGCACACCTTTGCCTGTGTTGAGGCACACCTTTGCCTGTGTTGAGGCACACCTTTGCCTGCGTTGAGGCAAACCTTTACCTGCGTTTAGGCACACTTTTACCTGTATTGAGGCATACCTTTACCTGTGTTGGTTCAGCGTTTGGTAAAAAGTGCAAAACCCATTAAGACATTTTAATGTTTTTAATATTCCTAAGACACTCTGCTTTGCCATTAGATAAGTAAGAATGCCTATTTCTGTGTCCATATTTCAATGAATATTCTATTGTTATCCACCTTTTTTTGAGGCATTGAACATTTTGATGAAAACCTGATTTTCTCTATTTTACGCACAGAGTAATAGACTATACTTAATTTATTAGAGATCTTTCTTGGCAATTCTTCCCTTGCATGCAGAAATTATAGTTATTGTCATTGGATTGATGACATACTAACCAGATGCATTGAAAATGTTGTTTAATTTTCTAGTGAATAGCCTAGGAACTGGGTTGTTATTATTGTCTGTCCTAGCAGCTATTACTGTAGCTCCGAAAGACATTGGCCCGAGGCCAAGCCCTCTTGCTGACCCATGTGTCTAGGCTGTATTTAACCAGCAAGCAGATGCTTAAGTGTAGGGCAAAACAACTTTCCATTTCACAAGAATCCACATTAGTAGTTTATTATGAATTCTGTTTTGTATCTCGTTTTCAAACGCTGACCATCTGGATTCCTGACAAATTACAGTAAAGGGTCATTTCAGGATATGTTCAAGGGGCAATAAAACACGAACAATTAGGATCAATTCCCTTAAAAATGTAACTTGGTTCATACCGCTTGAGTAACTACAAGGTAGAGTGGAGGTGGAGGTGGAACAGAGAGGGGTGTTTGTCTGGAGGAGATGGATAACTATAAAGAACAACTCTGCAAATATTAATTATTGAACCGAGACCAAGGCTGCAGTAAACAGACTCACCCGTACATGTGCCCACATTCTGGCTTCAAATATCAAAGCTGGCCTATTAAATATTGAGGGGTAGTCTGCAGGGTGCCCAGCGACTACAGCTGTAGCGCTACTCTGTTCACAGCTGGAGACCCGAAGTGCCCTGTATCTCTGCATCTAATCCCACAACCATGTGTCTAGGCCCGCCGCATGGAGGACCCATCAAATAGGATCCTGTTCTCTCGCCTTCGCTCACTTTCTCGCTCTCTCAGAAACATTAGGAGTCGTTTACTTTCTCGTCTATATTATTCATTATTTACTATTCACATTATATGACGTTGTGGACCATTGTGGACTGTGCTGCTTCCATGAGAAAGTCATTCTTTGCTGTCACTGCAGCTGTGCTCTTTGGGGTCAGCCATCCAACTAATCAGACAGCCTTTCTAAGGAAGCTGAGCTGTGCGTATGGTTCTTAAAACCTGTCCTAACCTCTACAATCTGAGTCAGATTGACGACACAAGGACCCAATGAAAATAGGAAGCCACTGAGGTAGACTAAGTTTATGTTACCGGGGCCATTCTTCTTCTGCCGCAATACTGAATCTCGAATCATAGCTGATGTGGATGAATAATGTTAAAAATAATACAGAGGAATGTTTCTGGGACTTTGAACAAATGTGAGGATAATTACAACAAGACTTTCATTTACTGCAATCACCAGTGTTGAGGAAATCTAAGAGGTGTTGGTAATTTATTCTTCTTTCAAATACATTTGCTCTGGAACTTGTGCTTGTGATTATATTCCAAGGTTTGGAGTGAAACCTTGGAATATAGCAAACCTACTAACAAATGTTGCTTCTTGAAATCACATTCACATGATCTGGGATCTGCCCCTCAGAAATATGTGTCTATCAAGTCAGATTATTGCTTGGCATTATAATCCTGTTTGACCAATAACAGAAGACATGGCTGTAGTTCCAAAACTAAGATACACTTGTATGTATTTAGCAGTGGCTATACATGTGTGGTATTGTTTGCCTGCAGTCTGTGTTGGGTCTAATTTATTTGTATTCTTTTATAAATTCTCCATATATTTCCCTCTCCCAATTATGTGATATTCAATTTGCGCTAAACTCTTTGCCTCAAGAGAGCAACTCCCCAGTAGATTTGGGTGAATCAATAACTGAAATGTGTCCTCCAGCCAAGTCCTACTTCTTTTTATCACACTGTTTACTAACCAAGAAGTACTTGCCAGCCCCTACATGCTTGAAGGAAAACACATTCACTGGCTAACAACCAAGATGAGCTTGCAGACACGCAACCTAGGAAATACTATATCATAATGAGACAAGGCCACCCTTATATGAAACCTTTACCCCACCAACCCCACACTTTCTGAACCAATTTATACTGTCACATGTGAGACTCACTGTCTGGATATTTTGTCAAAATTCAACTCACATTGCAGATGCACGCTTCAAACTCATGCCACAGTACCAAAACATGCTCAAGAACGAACATTGTAACAGTAAACATGTCATTGGCCACAGATTATGCACAGGCCCTTCGGCAAATCAGTGTTGTTTTGTATAAGGTTTATAACAAGATGCTTTTCGATATTTTGGGCCAAAGCTGGGTCAAGGGATAGCAAGAAATATTTCCCTAATCATGTGTGCCAAATTAAATGACTTTGAGTCAGGCAGAACAAGAGATATAAACTTGCCTATGACTGATCTGTTGGATGGTCGATTTGAATGTCTTGAATGTTTCGACAATGTTTGAATAATCTTGATTGATTTATGCTCACATCAATGTTTATGGTTCTATTTGAAGTACTCGGTTTATAATGGAGAAGTAGCATACCAATTTACCAATAAAAAACAATTACAGCATTTTTAAATTACTCAACTGTCAGAAAGTAGTTCAGCACCAATGCCCAATAGACAGTGAAGTTCTGAATAATAATATGAAAAATGGAATTACCTGTTAAAAAAAAACTCTGAGTTTGGCGTTATTTTTTGCCTTGCAAATGTTATCTTAGGTTTCCAGGTTGCTAGCTAGACAGCTAGTCTTCTTTCGTTTTGTTGCAGCTTTATGCTGTAGTAGACAAGGGAGAAATTGGCAGTTTGTCGTCCTGTTCTCTAGCTGCCATTATAGTGTCTTACAGTAAGTGAACTTTGCTCCCTATGGAGTGTTGATGCTATGTATAACTTCCAGGTAAAATCTGCCTTCTCAAAATAAGCCAAGGAGGAAGGCTTGCCTCACAGAAGGCGATAGGCTAGAAGGCTCACCTCGCAGAAAGTGATTGGCTGGAACGGAAATGCTGGAACAGAATTGGCTGGAAAGTAGCAGCATGCTCCAAAAATGTTAAATTGACATTCCACTGGCATTGAGCTGGCTGTATTGCAAAACAACTCTTAGAGGGCCTCATTAGCTTACAGGACATGTTCATCAGGGACAAAAGTTTTGTTTTTTTACTGAAAAAATCCTACCTATTGCAGCTTTAATCAACAACCTTCTGGAACCATGGCCTGGAGATTACGCTCATTCAGGAATGCACCCTGCAACCACACAAGCAATATATCAAGGGGAAAGTTGAGGGGTCATTGGGGTCCCTAATCTCACATTTTCACGTGTATTGTCCCAAGCATTCATTTAAATGCTTTCCTAGTACTTTACATAGTTGCCTCTTAAATTCTATTTGCTTCCCATTTCTTCTTAAGGACCCACAAAGCACCACTGAAAAGCATGGTTAAAGATTAATATAATTGATCAAGATGTTCAGATTATCTAATATACTGAATATGTGGACTGAAGTTATTTGTAATGTGACGGTTTTAAACCCCAAGATGATCTAATGCTTTTTCAGCCAGAGTACAGAGTACAGCAACCAAAAACCACACAAGCCTTTTAAGATTATGCTTCTGTTAACTCCGGATTAGATTTATTGTATATTACTGTCCTACAATATTCTTTATTCCAGGAATGCATTATGATAAAATGTGGTTTTAATGTTCAAATACTTAAGGTTAATTCTGGTTTGACAGTATTATATGGATTGTACATGGAACATACAGTACAAAAAATACATCTGAAATGATCAGTACACACAATTTACAACATTTCAAACTACTTGAAACACTTGTTAGGAAGCAGGTGATGGAGAATTGATACACCAATAATGTTAAAATGTATATTCAGACTCTCTCCACTGGTTTTCTATGGGGTTAGGTCAGAGGATAGGAATGGTTATGGCAAATCAACATTCATATCACTTTTATATTTTCACTTCAGTTACATATTCAATTTTTGTGAAGACAGGTCCATGGCAAAGTGCACTGCAAATGTAAAAGCAGGAAACGGAAACAGGCAAGCCAAATTTGGCCGGCCCGCGATTAGAAGAGATGAATGTTGTTGCCCTCGTTGGATTCAAACCACGATGTCCTATGTGACAGGCTTGTCTTTAACCACTAAGCCACTAAGCTATATGCGTGCTGAGTGTCAGTTTAGTGTCTCCACATTAGATCATTTTGTCACGGATAAACATCACGCCAAGTTTGAATATTTAGCTAGATTCCATTGAGCATTGTGTTAAACTGACTAAAGTTTCTTATAGGTTTTTGTCTATACTGAACAAATCCTAATACATCATTTGTATTCACTGTGGCGAGGCTTAAACACTGGTTCCCAGCATTGCAGCCCATGTCTCTAACCACTATGCAATTTAACAAGAAGGAGTCAGTCAGTCACTCACTCACTCAGTAAGAAACATTTGCTCTTCTTGGCCGGCTCAGTTTACACGGTCCAGCAAAAACTCCACTTTTGAAGTGGGGATACTGCTGCAGGAATGGAACTGTCAGTTGTGAATATAAAATAACAACAAAAAATGCATGGATACTATTACTTATTCAGTGATTGTTGTATCTAAGAAAAAGGGTGCCCGACCAAGAAAGTAAAAAAAAAAATTAGGCCCCCCAAAAAATTACCAAACACAGAAGAACATTCAACTATAATTAAATTATTATTACATTATTATAATAAATATTTTTAATGATGAAATAATGTAATTTCAATCCTATATATTCTAAAGCTGTAGAATTGAAGAAAATGCAGAAAGTGTTAGTTTCACACAAGTATGTCAGCACTCAAATGTGCGTAAGTATGCTCTTGAGTGTGAGCCGATTCTTCTGTTTCTACCGAAGAACGAATCCCAAATAAACAAACATTGGTGAATGTCAAAATCTTTTTAGAAACTCCGTAAGTGCGTTTTAAGAAGGAATTTCCTGATTGATGCCCAGTGTCCTGCTGGAAGATCCATGGCCCAGAGTAAGCTTCCTGGCAGAGGCAGTCAGGTTTTGATTTAATATCTGCTGGTACATGATGGAGTCCATGATACCATGCATCCTAACAAGTTTTACTGGACGTTTGGAAGAAAAACAACCCCACAACATCAAAGATCCTCCACCACTGTTTAGGGAAAAAAGTTCATTCATATCACATTCAGATAAATATTCAATTTTTGTGAAGACAGGTCGGTGTTGTACATATTAACCATGCATGCCAATATAACTGGAGGGCTCTGTAGATACATATGAACATAATCTGAGAAAAAAATGCATTGTTGTAAATCAGCGTGATTTTACACTCAAAAAATGCATTGTCTTCAAGAAATTATTGTTTCATTAAAAAGTATGTATGCCACAATCACTGAGGCCCCTGGGAAAGATTATGAACAAATCAAATGTATATGTATATTCAAAGTAGGATTCTACATTAAAAAAGTGTGTTTTAGTATTAACTGGCCATACATGACATCCTGTTTCACTGGTGTTTATATATGAGGTGACACACAGGCTAAACTCCCTTAGTCGTCCCTCAACATGAGAAAGGCCAGAAAACACACACATTAAATGAGACCAAAGGTTGTTGACCTTTATATAACTGCCAGTGAATATAAAAACATAGTTATACAAGCCTGAAAATACCCATCTTCACCAGTAGGGCAATTATTAAGAAATGTAAAATAACTATAGCTGTGATTCACCTGCCTGGAAGTGGACCGATGTGTATTTTGCTCCCATTCACAGAGAGAAGGACGGTTGTGGGGGAAAACAACTCTCCACCATGGATTACAGTTAGAGAACCGCAGAATTTGGCGCCATTTTATGGTCACAAAGCCTCCATAACTATAATTTGTTCACATCCCAACTTCAAATAGGTAGGCATCCCTGAATGAGCATGGTGGTGTGGTCTCTAACAATCTTCTACGTTCCTCAAAGTCCCGTTAAGTAGCCTGCTTTCAGACACGTTCATGTAAACAGGATTATTTGAGTGAGAGTTTTTCTAGCTTGTGTAAACAATTCAATAAATCATACACTGAAATGATAATAATGTTATCGTGTGCCTGTTACTGCGGACACTTTCAACATTGTTCTGCACATGTCAAATGAAATGACAACAATTATATTGTGGGATCACCAGAGCAACATAAAGCAAACCAAACGTTCAAAAGGTAACTGCATTTTGCCTCAACATTTTTCTACACTACTCAAACATGACAGGCTAAAAATAATCAGCCAGATAACAGTTGTTTTAATGAGTAGGCTTCGCTTCATAGCAAACCTCTGACTCGTGTCTCCTTCCCGACGCACGCTTCCAGATCATCGGGCCAGTGCACTTCAACCAAGCCCCGCCCCCTGTCACTCACACGATTCCTCAAGCATCACAGTTTTACTCCCAAAATATTATTCCAAAATACAGATCAGTGTTTTTCCTTGACAATTTTTTTCTTCTATTGAACAGCATTGTCGAGGGAAAGGTCTGGCGTGTAAGTGTTTCACTGTCCCAATAACAGGCGATGCATCCTGTGCATATGACAAATAAACGTTAATTTGATTTGACACGTGCAGTGCATCGTAACATAATTATCTTGGCGTACAGATTACAATGCTTCACAACAGGGATTTATGTCACAGTGGCATCCATAAACAATGGAATCATTTTGAATGTGATGTATTTATATCCACATGTATGAGCTGTGTTTTATCAATAGAGTCAGGAATTTCCTGGTAAATCAACACGACAGACTGTGCTGAGAAAGAATAGGTTTTGATCAGTGGAGGTTTGTTGACTGTGAAACAAATACAAAGAAAGATGAACATGAATGCTAGCACACTGTCTTGCTGTGCGGAGTCATTTTCCCAGCCCAGCGGAGTCAAAAACTCGATTTTCCTGTGTTCTTTAGACTGTCTTACCACACTATGACATTGGAATAATACTGTAAAATAATGGGGAAAAAGTTCATTCCTATAGTGTAAGAGCTTTTGCATGGGTGGGGTTTTGGCCTGCTGATAGTCACCAGTTGATATTAGTTAAAAGATCTCTGATACTCTGTCAATAACAAATGGTTTTAGGCTGACAGATCTCTACTGTACCTTTCCAGCTAGGCCACTCAATCAGACCACAGCCAGACAGGACTAGCAAAAGTTATCCTTTAAAATCATCCTTTGGCCTATTCTAACACAGCACAGTTTGATGAATACACCCAAAACATGTAGGCATACTGTATCTTGCCAACATAATGAAAATCACAATGATAAGCCAATCACGTCACTCGGTGATGAAACAAGATGGTGTGTGAGGTCAGCCGGCGACATAACCGTCACCGTAGCCTAGTTACTCCATTCACAACTGGTATTCAGTGTCGATTTATCTCAAAGGGTGAGTCTGGAGGTAGACGTGTTTCCCTTTTGGCATTACAGAAGAGGCACAATGAGCTGCCGGGAGAAAAATGCAATCTTCATTCATTTTTTAAATGTCCTCTTGAAGGTCAGGTTTAGCAATTCCAATTGGGGTCCAATGGGAGTTCAGTGCTCCTCTGATAAGGGCATTGGCATGCTTAAGGTCATAAGAGAACACAGACAGTGGGGAAGAGTTTGTGATCACGGTCACCTTTATATTCTACTGTATACTATTGATTCCCCCTTGGCGATATATAGGTGGCACAGGCCAATATGTTTGACTGCTTTATCTCTTAAAGGTGTACCTTTCCCTTTCCTCTACACAATCACACACACAAACACAAACACACACACACACACTCCAATAACACTTTACCAAGGCATGTTATCTTTCAGTATTAATTACCTTCTGTTACTGTTATATTTTATTCTCTGAGCCAGTGTTTACATTTCTCATGGAAAAGGTACTTTTCAGAGTCTTTGACATCCGTGCTGAATCTCTGAAAGCTATAAGCAGGCCATTACTATCTATTCAATAAGTTACCAGAAAGACAGTATTCCGTGTGTGTGTGTGTGTGTGTGTGTGTGTGTTTGTGTGTGTGTCCTTGTTTTCATTATCTTGTGGTGCCATTTTGTCCCCATAACTATAGTATAACATTAAAAACATGCTTTGTGGGGATAATTTTTAGGTCTCCATGAGGGGAAAGTCATTTCCCGGGTCAGGTTTAGGTTTAGAATCAAACGTACAGTAATTTTTTTATTTAGAATTGGGGGTTCTTTACGGTCCAGTGTACATGTGTACTGAATGTGTAAAGAAAGTGCATTGACAGAATATTTTTTGAATATTTTTTGATTGATTTATGTTGAGCATTAACTCAATATTTACTGGGATATTAATATAAATACATTTCTGTTTCCCTTGCCTTCAGCCCCTATATTGTCTTCCACTTCTGTTCTGTAAACATGTTCAAACAGTTTTTTTCCGGTTCCAACTTTTAATCCTTAATTTTCAATAATACACCACAATAATGTATACTCACAGTTTTTCCCGGGGCAGTTTTCCCCATGGTAGAGATCCTTTCCGTTAAGTTGGTGTTAAAACGTTGTCTCCATCTCCGTGTTCATGCTGGGATTGATCCGTGGTGAAGCGGGACAATTATGGACATCCTGACCGCTTTTAATTATCGGCCAAATGAGAGGGGAATGAATCAGGTCACTTTCGTCTCTTTGCTGCCCTCCAGCCATGGTGGCATGCTGGGTAATCCTTGTGGCTGGCTGATTAATTGAAACTCAGTATGGAAGCTGTGGGGCAGTAAGGGGTACGGAGGGCCGGGAGGGTCAAAATGCATTAAACTGTCAGCCTTGACCTCAAGTTGTTCACTGAGCCCACCACTGAGATAGATGAGGCGTATGCAGAAGAAGCTATTGTCCCGCCAGGAATGATTACCCAGCGAGAACAAGTCATGAGTTAAGGGAAGTACTGCCAGCACAATTATTACAATGTGAGAACTGATCCAATGTTGAGCGTATATACTTTACAATAAAACATTTTTACCTTATTAACGGTTGGTTAGAATTATTAATAGGACATGAACTGTGAATTGACCACAGGGTTTAATTAGTTGTGTCTCAGTACTGAATAAAACATAATAGCTTTTAAGTATTCAGTTAACATACAAGGGATCACACTTTTGAGCAAAGGTACATATACACACATATACACATTTATACGCACACACACAAAGAAACACACATAAATGATCATGCTAACGGGTCCCTTAGTGGCAATTTCTGCTGCTCATTTGCGGTGGCAGTAGGAAGGGGAATGGCTATGCAGGCCCATGAAACCCCACAAAGACAAACAGGCTTGTCAGTAGCATAGTGTCTAGAAGCCAATAAAGATATATAAAAATGCAAGGCCCTCTGTGCCGAGCAAAAGCCGTTGTCAGAGTGGAACGGATGAAAGAATCAAACCAATCCATGCAGTGTGCAGCAAGGGAAAGACCCACTAAATCAAATGTAATTATCTGAGGTTTACAATGGTTGCTTCCTATTTACCTAAGGCTTTCTTTGAAATCGAAAGTTTCGGTTTGACTGAGTGAGTGAGGAGGGGAGGGAATGAAATAAAGATAGAGTTGGCTAGTTGACTTGAACCATTAGGCCAGGCCTCATTGGACGCTATTTTTTTCCTTAAGTAATTTTGGCTTATACATTCTAACATTGTTAACATGTTTCAAATGTTTATTCTGTTGGAAGAAAAATCTTCTGTGTTTTTAAAAGACTAGGGTAACATGGGAATGGTTAGATTGGTGTGAAATATAACAATAGTGTTTTCACTAATGCATTTGTTCGGATTTTTGTGGGTTTTCCATTTTGATAATCCACACAACTGTTGTCCCCAATATATAAGAGAAGTGATCTAATCAATGACTGATGTTTTAGAGTCTGTCCAACCCTGTTCCCTCCGACCCCATGTATATGCAGCCTCATTCGGTTAATAACTGTCCAATTATTAGAATCAGGTGATTAGGGTTGGAGTGAAAACCATCAGGACAGTAGCTCTCTGGGACCAGGGTTGGAGACCCCTGTTTTAGTCTGTTTGGTAATGATATTTCTAAAAACAAACATTTTAAATGCATGTTCTGGGGGGTTCTGAAGACCATCAGAAGGTGACATTTAAATTTAAAAAAAAGACTATTGAGTAATTAACATTTGTTTGTTTTGAAATACAAATGCAGACTAATTCAGGAACAGTCCAGGACAGATAGGGGCATAGTGACTGTGACAAAAAAAGGTCCAAAAAAGTCCAGATGACTCACTTGACAATTTTTGTTTTAAAGACACGACACGAATTACAGCTAAAGTTAAGGGTGCAATTTGTAAACTGCGAATGAACTGCCAAACAGACAATGAACTTCAGACCTGCGAGATCTTCTCTGATTACTTCTGTGCCTATTGTGTTGCAGGTCTGTGAAAGCTGATAACATCTTATTGCTTTCAGTGCAGATCAGTGTAATTTGTTTCTCTGTAAATGCAAAGCAGATAAGTGACAACATGAACAATCAGTCCCCTTCAAGTGTGTTTAACTGGGGGGCAAGAACTCTGTTCACCCTTCACTCCCACAACATGTTACAAAACATGCTGCATCTATCGGTTGTCAACATTGAACCTAAGATATGAAAACATTTAATGGAAGCTCAAGGTTAATCACTCTAACTTCACAGCAAGGACAAATCTCTCCCTCTCTCTATATAAATATATATCTCAAGATCACAGCATGAGACACATTGGTAAACAAGAAAACACACAGAAATGAATTATTCATGAGACAAATTCCACATGAGCAGACACCCCTTCAGATACAGAAAAATACAATGTTGATTTTCATGAAAGCCATTCTATAGGCCTACATGTCTATAGCAGATATCAAACTACATGTACGATATTGAGGATAAATATGTTTTGTTTTGGGAATGTGTTTTTTTAAACACATTCACAATGTACAACTGAAATTTTTATGCTAATTACCATTGATGAAATGTGCCAAACCATGGCCGCCAAGGTTCTTGAACAGCCATTGTGCACACTGGGCACTCAGCTGTCTTCAGGAATGACAGTTTACGTGTCTTCTGGTATAGAATACGAACACTGTTGCATATTGTAACAAGGTGGTCCCACTAATTATTACTATCCTTGCCTGAAGACTTCTGTTCCAGCAGTCTTGGGTTCAGACACGTGGTTGCTTTGATACGGATGGTTCTTTGCAAAGAGGTGAAACAGGGGTGAAGCGTAAAGAAGATTGCTCAGTGAATCACACTAGTGTGATAAGTAAACTATAGCCCAAGACTTCAACTTTTGAATCAGCTACCCGGCTAACAACATTTTAAGGAAACCCTGTAGGTCAAACATTCAGCTATCAGCTCCTGTTCATTTTAAAAGCTGCCAAAGATGAGGGCACGGTGGTTATAACAGTTTCACAGTTGGTTTCATCTTATTAAAAGCCTCAGAACAACTCCTATTAATATTCCTTTTCATCCTCGAGAGAAGTATTTGATGGCAATGATAGACAGCATCTACATTTGTCCAAAATAATTATAGTAGAATCTGACTAATAAATATACCATTGGTGGCAGCTACTTCTTGAATGAGTGGCATAGGAAAAGGTATCACTATGGGTGATGCTGAAAGAAAACTATACTGTGTCCCTTGACAACAATTGTTCGCGACCTGTGCTCGACGCATTCACAATCCCCGGGTCCTGGTCAACCAATGTACAGTCACATTCAGCTTCAGTAGAACTGAGACAGCAAAAGAAAGAAAGCAGACTGAAAAATGAGGGGGCGCATCTGGGCTGTAAGGACAAATTGAGATTTAAACGGCAAAGTATGCCGTCAGACGAGCCAGTGATTATGTTTGTGTTTACTCATTACTTTTGAGATGCGTCAGCGAAGCTGGAAGACTTAATCAACGGAGGATTGGCTGTGTTTACCACCGCAGATTTTAATTCGGCGCTTGCATTATTAATGAGAACAATTAGAAATACTTTTTGGTGTAATAATGTGTTTTGTTAGAAATGCTCCCCCCAAAAAGTGAGCCATGATGTTCGATTAGTTAAATTTCGATTTTCATCCAATCTAATACATTCGGACAATTTTGTCTCTTTCTAAGTTGTTATGCTGCAATTGTCTTTAACTGATGTGGAATTTGCACGCAAATAATTAATAGATGGCCCTGCCATATCAATCCCGGGCTGCCATAACAATCCCTATATTTATTCAATTAGCCTCTGCTAAAAAGATAATAATAGCATCCTAATGCATGCACTCAATTACATCTTGATTCCTGTTTTTAACTCAGCACTAATTCGAATCAGGATATGTGAGGGACATGTATTATTTATTAGGAAATTATGGCAATATGATTGCTTACATAATCGTGGAAAATGCGCTGGGGGAAAACAGCAATATCAGTTTCATTTGCGTTCATTATCCAGTGCTAGCTGGCACTAGGGGAGGGCGATGGAAGTGTTTCCTGGCAACGAGGCGGCTCAGGGACATACCAGTGACAGCTGTAGCAGCAGAGACGAGGGGGGAAAATTGTTTTCCTCCTCTGTCTGAGTTTACTCTGATAGTTATCCTCCAAGTCGCTGATTTGAATTACAGACATCTCTGGCACTAGGCAAAATCCCTTCTCTTGGAATGTCAAGTATTTACTTCGGAACTTTCCCATTTACAGCGTTTAGGGAAACATAATAGAGAACGATGGGAATATTAACAGCCGATATTGGCTTTTTCTAGTTTGTGGGCTTTGGTTCCTTGACAATCACCACAGTCATTGTCCCTATTGCTCCTTGTGTCAAACACTAGGCAGGTGCAGTGTCACTATTTCATAGCTGATATAAACTCTTTATTAATTTTAACTTTCTGGCTAGTTGTGAAAAACAAAATTCTGAACATTCACATAGCGAAAATCTTGTAAACTATCTAAGAGCTGTAGATTAGACAGTTATTCACCATCAGACAATAATGTGTAATGTTAAGCAAAAAACATTAAGCCAAATATTAGGCTTTTTACACAATGTGTTTTACTTGAAAATGAATGTGATCCACTGCATTAACTACCAGATTTTTCTTTCAGTTTCTTAGCCAAGCTATGCTGCTGTGTGCTACTGCGGCATGTCACGGATGTCATTGCAATCTTAAAGCAGGAATCTGTTCTATCAACCAAAAAGAAAAACATCAGAAGGTCACAATAGACATTTTGGTTCTGAAGGATCAAAGTTTGTAGCTTTCCCAACCTTCTTGCTATGCCAGCACATCTGTGCCGAACACTGGTTTCACTTATATGTTTACGCTTTGTACTTCATAAATATCTAAGCTATGTTACAAAGGGGGAACATTTTTATAAGGTATTGGCTGCACTGCATACCTGTTCAAGGGGGAGCAGCAATTTGGCGTTGAAGTTTCAGCAGCCGCAGGCTTTCTCACTTCATTTAGGATTTTAACTAGCCCGACCTTGGAGAGTTTACATTTTGCTCCACCTTCTCCAAACTTCACTGCTCAAAAAATGAAAGGAACACGTAATCACCCCAGTATGACACCAAGTCAGTTAAACTTCAGGGATATCAATCTGTCCAGGTAGGAAGCATAAGCCATTGTGAATCAATGTCACCTGTTTTGGTGCAAATGAAAGTGACAACTGGTGCACTGGAGAGGCAACAGCAAGACAACCACCAACAAGTGAATGGTTTTTGCAGGTGGTGGCACAATCAGTATCTGCCATCGCAAGAAGGTTTGCTGTGTCTCTCAATACAGTCTCAAGAGCATGGAAGAGATACCAGGAGACGGCCCATTTCACAAGGAGAGCTGGACAGGGCAGTAGAAGAGCATCAACCCAGGAGCAGGACCGGTGTCTACTCCTTTATATGAGGAGGAAAAGGAGGCGCACTGCCAGACCCCTCAAAATGACCTACATCAGGCTACTGGTGTGCATGTTTCTGACCAAACAGTCATGAGGGTGGCATGAGGGCCTGACATCCTCTAGTGGGACGGGTGCTTACAGCCCAGCACTGTGCAGCTCGATTGGCATTCACCAGAGAACACCAGAATTGGCAGGTCCGCCATTGATGCCCCGTTCTCTTCACAGATTAGAGCAGGTTCAAATCCTCAGACCCACCATTTGACCTTACGCTGGTGCAGTAGGTCCTGGGTTCCTCCTGGTGTAGGACGATGCCCGGCCTCATGTAGCCAGTGTGTAGGCAGTTCCTGGATGAGGAAGCTATTGATGCCATTGACTGGCCCTCATGTTCCCCATACCTGAATCCTATTGAGGACTTCTGGGAGGTAATGCATCAGTGCATCTGACACCACCATGTAGTGCCCCAGACAGCAGCTTACTGACACCCTGATCTAGGTCTGGGAGGAGATCCCCCAGGACACCATCTGCCATCTCATCAGGAGCATGCCCAGACATTGTTGGGAGTGTATACAGGCACACTACTGAGTCACATTATGAGTTGCCATGAAATTCACGCAAGTTGGAACAGCCTGTGATTTCAATTGCTTACTTTTTTTCGGTGTGAGTTTGAATCCAGCCCTCAATCGGTTGGGGATTTTGGTTTCCACAGACCATTGTTACTTCATGTTCTCAACGAATCACACAATGTACAGTAAATATTTTGATCTTTAATATAATTTCCTTCATCGAGACTCGATGTGTGATTTATGTATTCCCTTAATTTTTTTGTGCTATGTATATTCGCATATGTATATTCGTCTGCATGAACAAATACAGCTATTTCCTATGACTCAGCAGTCAATATTAATTTTTCAACTCAAGTGATTTGTACATTTGTATTAAAGACAAATCTACTACTTCAGTACACTTAAACTCAAATATTTGTTTCATTCTGGCACTAAAACAATGTTTGTGAAAGGACAATATTAAATTGGAAGTGGGAGTAGAAAGTCTAGACCAGCTGTATGGTATTACGCTCGACTGACAGAATAATTGGAAGACATCAATAAATCTGATTGGTTATTCTTGAGTTTCTCATTGCAAAAAAATCAGTGTCATTGTATGATGTTGTAATCTTTCTATTACATCATACATTTGTGATTTATGTTATTAGTGAAAATGACATTTAGTATAGAAAAAATCCGAGTTGGGATGTCTTCCTAAAGGTAGCCGATGAAACGAACAAGTCATACCTTAAAGGCATAGTTAACTCAAAATACTACATTGTTTCTTTTCCTACATTGAAAGGTATAGATTTTTGTGAAGGTATTTTGAAGTACTGGTGAGCTATCCCTTTATACATTTTGAACTATAAATTTTGGCCATTTTTTAGCTCCAAGAGCCGCTGCCCTCATATCATGACAGGGTTACTGACCTCTCCAGTGCTACCTCTAAGTTGCAAGATGGCAGGCTAGGACACTGAAGATTTAATGCTGTTGTTTTGATATCAAACCGCTAAGTGAAAACGATACTTGATTTATATCACCTGGGTTGATTAAAAGATACAACAAGGTCATAATGTCAGTATAATAAGCAAGCAGCCCATGTCAAAATTAGAATTATATTGTAAGCTTCACAGATTTTAAATTATGTTAAGTATCCATTGGCAATATAAATCATATAATATCTATGTTGCATAACAATGGGTTATGGGTTTTCAGGGACCATGGATTGGAATCATTTTCATAAAAAAAAGACAGCATGAAGGCTAGGAGAAAATAAGTCAGATTTACAGCTAATGTAATACTAACCAAAATATGCTGCAGTATATTAACCAAAAAGGGTTTATGATTAAGATGGTACCAGTGAGTTTGGTGTTGTGTATGTAGTGCGGGCCACTTATCAAGAGTGAAACGGTCACAGTGATAAGTATTGAAGGGGCAGCTTGTTAACAGACTGGACGACAGTGTGATAAATTACATGAAATTCAGTGAGTAGCAAGCCTAGAGACTACACGACCATAGACAGAGGTGCAGAAAGTACAAACTAAAAGCACTTGGCTGTGTTCAGCAGTTATTTTTCCAATGACAAGTTGAATTACCACATAAATGGGAATATTGAAACTATTTGGTACACCAACTGGGCATCTCAGTTTCTGCACACCCCTATCCAATCATTTTGTATTGCATCCTAGGTGTCTTGGTCACAATCTATCACTATTGGTGTTCCCCAAGTCTCAGTTCTAGGGCTTCTCCTCTTCTGACCCCAAGTCTCCTCTTCTGACCATATACTATGTCCAAAGGCAATGTAAAATCCTCATATGAACATTCTTATCACTGCTGTGCAGTTGACACTCAGCTTTTGTTTCATTTCCACCTTCCAACACACCATTTCTGCGTACCTAACCTCTCACGTTGGATGTCGGGCCACCCTCGAAAACCTTCAACTTAACAAGAATCGGTTGCTCTTCTTCAGGTCGGAAGGTCAGTCCACTCCAGGACGTGTCCCATCATGGTTGACAACTTCTCTGTGTCCCATTGCCAGAGTTCAAAAAACCTTGTTGACACACTGTCATTCTCTGCTAACATCAATGCAGTTATTCGCTCCTGTAGATCCTTGAGCTCATGACATTTGCAACCAAACTTATTTAGAATGTAGCGGCCTGCCTAGGTTTCAACCTTCCCAAGTTTTCCCATGTCACCCCGCTTTTTCGCACACTCCACTGGCTTTCAGTTGAAGCTCTTATGTGCAGCAATGCCATGGATCTTGCCTCCAATGCAGCAAGAGGAGCGTCTCCTCTCTATCTTAATGCAATGCTCAAACCCTGCATCCCAAACCTGGTTCTTCTTTCAGCTATCTCTTGGCTCTTGGCAAAAATTTTAGACAACATCTGACCAGTAATATTTTCATAGATTAAAATAGTATACTTTCAGTAGTTCCACCACCACTACCTCTTTCTGTTGTCCATTGTAAACATAGCATATTTTGTGAATTCTAACACTGTCTTTTGCAGGTATCTAGATTGTTTAGTTGTTCCACCAAGCTTTGTGGTTGTGTAGTTGTTTCATATAGCTTTCTTAAAATGTAGGCACATACATGTAAAATGTATTAACACCCACCAGACAAACACAGATCCCATGAAAAAAGGCCACTTCATGATTCCCTCCAACTTGCAGCAGAATAGCCCAATCTCTGTACTAGAAGGTAAATAAGAATTTCTTTCACTTGTCCATTTGGACAACCACATTTGGACAACTTACATCACAACAATAATTTATTTTAACTTGCTTTTAACAATGGTATCTTCATGGTTAACAACCAAGCGGGTAAACATTAATCATGTAGCTGTAAGTAACCTGACAGCAGGAGTAGGCAAGCCATTAATATTCTAATCAGAGTTTGACAACAAGTGTTTTATACATAGTTAGTGAATTGTTGTTTGGCTCTATGTATTATTCTGTTACTCATGTGGACCTTGAATTCCATGCAATGGAATGTAATGATATTTTATTGTGGGTCACCAATTCGGCTTTAGCCATGCTGTTGTGTAATTTTCTCTGTTAGATTTTGTTTGTGTTGCTGGTCATAATTTGAGGAGTGAGGGAGTCATTCAAGTGGACTAAATCTGCTTGTATGTTAGGTGCTTGTCATTATAAACACTGAAGGAACTATCGTCCTTAGTTTTCTGTCTTCTCATCTTCAGAGGGAGGAATTAGGTCATTTCACCAGTATGTGGCCTGATGGATGGACAAACTGGAGGAAGCAGGCACTATGGGGTTAGCTGCAAAATGTCTTCTTCGATTTTTCATTTTCCCTTTGTTGTCAGTAATTCCACTGATAATATCAATCAAGTTGTTGAGTATGGTTTTTCATGGACTTGTGTGTACAAGTGTGATATAGTGCAGGTTTTAAGTCTATATTATTATGAGGTAAATCAGGTGAACAAAGTAGAATAGAATAGAATTAAACAATATTGTCCATCCAGGATGGAAACGTTTATTTGGCACCACTGCACATTGACATCACAAACACTTATTATTCATCCTCACACATTACATTAGAATTAATTCAATATTGTTGTCTTATAATTGTCACAGAACAGTACAAGTACAGTACAACAAAATGCAGTTAGCATCTTGCCAGAAATGCAAATAGAAGAGGGCAGAAAATGTACAAGCATAAGAATAATGTATGTTACAAGTGGCATGTATTGATGGGCAAGGAAGGCAAATGCAAGTATAAATGGCAATTCTAAATGTAGGCAACCTGAAATGATGCATGTGCAACTGAAATGCAAGGATAGCAGCAGTGAGCTTTCCAAGGTAGATTTGCACATGTAGCAACTGAAAAAACGTCTTCATCAGACTTTGCAAGTAGTGTCAGAGTCAGAAGTTTACAAATGTACAAAAAAAGAACATGAACACATTTACCAGGAAATTTACTTATAAATTATAATTAAAGAAGATCATCTCTCCAGCAAGTTGCTCTCCTAAGGGCCAAGTTGGAGATCCCTACTCACTTCTAACCATTGTGTTTTTTTATCTGACAACTGATCACCAGAATCTGCGAATGAGAACACAATGTGTGAAGATGAACCAGTCTGGAAGATTCCACATCATGGCATTACTAAGGATGGAAACATTAACTGCTTGAACTTCAACTTCTACATTACACATTTCATGTTTTATGCATACACAAGACCCTTTTAAATGTATCAAAGATTTTCTTCTACTCAGAAATGTGTTTGTCTTGTTTGTCTGAAGGTTTTAAAAGTTTGGTTAAAGGCTTAAATCCTATAGAAAATGATTGATATCAACACAAATCCATGCTACTTGCGATTGATGGTTGAGCTCCACTGTAGGGGAGTGTGTATGGGCAACATTCCAAGAATTGTTACAAAAATCTTTCTGTGCCAGTTGGGAAAATCCTGTATTCTAGACATGCATGAGAACATTGTCCTGGAGGTTAGATTGATCAATAATTTCAACAATACCACTATGAATATTCCATCTTTAGAAGTTTGACATCTTTTTAAGAGCAAATTGAAATCTAATCATTTAGTCATTGTTATTTGCCCATCAGACTCGTATCATAATCCAATAATCCATGTCCATTAATAATGAAATTAAACGATTTAACACTTGAATTCATAGTGAACAAACCAATGCCAACATGCAAATGTCAAAACTAGAGTGATTGATGTGGAAACACACATTTGAAAATTAGCGGTGCCGTGTTTAATTTCGTGCCTTTCTTGCTGTCCTTTCAAATGTAACTGTTTTTTTTGTGCTCATTCAGTTGAGGCAAAACTAATGAAAAATCAACAAATTCTGAAAAACAGCCAACATGGGTTCATTTAAGCAGTCAAAATCACAGAAGCCTCTCTGTACAGTTTATTTTCCCTAGGCTGTTTGAGTACTAAATTAAACTTTATGTTTAGAATTTGACAACCATTTTAATGCCAAAGAGGTCTTCATATAGCTTGAAAACAAATGTTTTACTGTAATTCACACAATTAGAAATGATACAGTTAGATTCACCAAATTAACTTAATCAGACACATAATTTGTATTTGCATGTAATACAGTTTATCCAATAAGACTGATCAAGTATTATCGCAAGCACATGTTAAAAGATGCTTCCGAGCAGATAACTGTTTGGTACCATAAAAGACGGATACACAATAGCTCCGGGAAGCACTATGATCTGGTTACAATATCAACAACATGACTCCTCTCTCTGAGTCTGAAAATGTTATGGCTCAGGGTCTGTTACAACATCTTCCTTTTTCTGACTTCTACAAGTTCCCACATGATTATCACTCCATTGGTTCGGTGTGTTTGTGACCTCCATTTCTCAGTTTACTTCAGTGGGACTATTGATTAAACTGAGGCCTTCAGAGAATGAGAAGCTGAGTACAACCGCATGACTTTAATTGTTTACATTGCCTTTATGTTTCTCACCTTACCCTGAGACTATTGTATTGATCGCCATTTCTGTCTCAGGTGTTTGTCTGTCTGTAAACCGCTTACCCTGACCTTTCAGGGCCGAGCGTCTAGTAGCTTAGCACCTCATGTATTTTGTTTTAGCCCAGGGCTAGTGGGGTTAAAGGGGAATTTGCTATTGAGTGAGTTTTCAGGACAGTACAGTGATGAAATAGAGCAGACAATGTGATTGAGTCTGTTATTGTACTATTATAAAATCAGCTAAGTACAATAGTGAACAGTAAAGGCTGCAATTTTAAAGGGGCTAACCGCTGTTTTCTATCTTGATGAAGCTTGTAAAGGTTTTTGCGAGAATAATTTTGTTGTATTCTGCAACTGAAAAGATGTAGTTTTATGTAAATACACTTTTATAATGCATGTCATTGCTGTGTGCAGGGACTGTTGTACTTGGCTGATCTGAGGTGAATTCAGAAGCTTTATAGCTTCAGCATTAGCAAATAAACAGCTTTCATTCATCCGCTCCCATCTAGCACTTTGATTTGCTGATAAGTCCCTTTGGCTAAGATCTATAAAGCCTGTATTTTTAGCATTTTAATAGCATGTTTGTTCCTTGGGCAAATATGCCCATTGAGATGTGCAGAACGGTACGATATTTCTCTGAATTGGTCATGTGAAACATAATCTAATTGTTTGAGTTCACTGTTTATTAGCCCATAACTTTAAAAACACACTTCATGTACTACAGGTTTCATCACCTCAAAGATGATCCCCACCATACAACTGCAGTCCTATTCCTGGGGGCACATTACATTGCTAAAACTTAATTTGGAAGACTTGGACTTGTAACGCATTCCCCGCACAACGCATTCATTAGCAGTCCTTATTCTTTTTTTCCCTAAATGCTTATTTTGTCTCCCTAAACGCAACACAAGTGCTTTTAGCTCAAGGCACGCCAACACGCGGAGTCTCGGGGATCAAGAAAACCTATCCTACTGGGTGCTAAATGTTTGTGACACCGGCGAGTTGGCGAGAGCAAGTACACCGAGCCCTGGGAGCAGCCTGTGGCGACATTATAATGCAGGTCCACCAGGACTATGCGGGGTTAGCGCATCGCTACGGGAATAGTGTGCTCTGCCTACAGGGCTGCAGAGGGACCGTTGGAAATTGCATCGGTGCTTTCGACAGCTTGCGAGGACAGTTCAATTTGCCCCCTCACCTGCAGGGCGGGGGAAGGAATGAATTCCATTGGGATAACAGGTCCAATTCTGAGAAGAGGTGTTTAGCTGGGAGTTTATTTTATTTGGTTCTCCCAAGGAAACCATGCACCTTGAGGAGACCTTGATAAAGCCGTAACCTACTGTGATCCTATGTAGTATCTCTGTCTGTCTTTCTCTGTCTCCCTCTCTGTCTCTCCCATTCTCTCGCTGTCTTTCCCTCTCTCTCTGTCGCACTTTCTCTTTTCCTCTTCCTCTCTCTTTCACTCTGTCTCTCTCTCCCTCTTTCAGAACCAATAAGGTTTCCAAATACCAACTGATCTTCTCATATTTTGGGAAAAAGATTAAACTGCTGGTAAGGTTGGAAGAAGGTCAAAGCAGGTGTGTTTGTTCTTGAGCGTGCCTTCATAACACATGTCAGGAACTGTGTGGTTCATGCAATGGATTTCAAGTTGCATTCTTGGTTTACCTTTTGCATCATAGAGGCCAGATCTCCAACATGATATTTTCTCAGCCTGTTGTCTTCGAAAAGGTGTGCAAAGTCATGGAGGAGTAGCCAAATGATTCATAGTGAGAGCTTGTCCATGAATAATGCATCTGACCTTACTGCACACCTGAGAGGAACCGTAGATGTACAGTACACAGTATACATTTACATGGTTTGACAAGCTGAGGGATAGGGCTAGAAAAAATTTACCATAAGATAGGGTCATGTAGTCTATGAAATTGACAACATCAAAAGATACACTGAAAAAAGTATTACCAGCTGTTGTTTATTCAATTCATTTTCTTTTTTCCCATTCAATTTAAAAGTACTATATTAGTTTAGTTTAATATTAGTTTAGGTGTAGAACGAAATGTTTTTTATTTGGATCAAGTCAAGTTGCCTGCATATTTCAGTTTCATTTGATGTATGTTTTTAAGGTTGACCAGAAAAGGATTTGATAACATCAGCAATATTTCCCAGAATGCTTTGCTGCAAGAAGTTTGATTTATTATCTTCTGTTCTCCATGCACCCACTGATTACTTTGCTGTATTATAAGAAGTCATTCATATTTTTTTTGTTTTCCTAACCTAATCCAACCTGTAAGAGGTTGGATTTATTGCACCCATTATAAAGATGCTTGTTTTAGTTGATAAAGTTTACCTAGTTTTTGCCCATTTAGTGATTCCCTGCAGTTTCAGGTGTTTTGTGTGTGTGATATGGATAGGATGAATGAAATCAAAGCAGCGTTAAATTTTCAGAGGTCTACTGATGTGATGCGGGCTACCAGTAGCTTGTTTCAAAGTACAGTAAAACATCATGTGACCAATGATATTTGAAGCATCGAATGTGACAAAGTTGCCTCGAGTTCAAACCGATGCTGTTTTCGGAATGGCTGTTCTGCCGTTCTGAAAACAGCGAACACGTTGGCTGTTTTTTCATTCCGAAAACGGAACTGTGTGCATAAAAGGTTAATGAAATCTGGTCACTTCAAGGGCTGTCACGCATGTGAATGGAAATTAGAGATAAGTATTTGAAAGTGCGGGTTAGTCAAGAGAGGCATAAAATAGAGATTTTTATTTGACACTAGTCATAGAACAGTGATTTGAGAGATATACAAGAGAATAATTTAGAGTGTTGGTTAGCTAGTTATTTGAGAGTCATAAAAGATGAGGCCATTTGAGAAGTAGACAAGACAATTATTAAGAGTGTTGCTTAGCTAGGTTCTTAGAAAAAGTATTAGGATTGTGTATTAGAAAGCAATGAAGAATATGTGTGTGTATTTGTAACTGAAGAAGGCCACACAATGTTTGAACAGTGTGCAAAAACAGGAGTTGTGGACTCAATGGCCGGAATTGAATTTTTAAAAATCTTATTTATGTAGTTATTGTGCCCATTTCAAAACTATTAATGTTTGTAACCAGGCCCTCTGCAATCTGTCTTACATGTCTAAAAAGGTCTACATGGGAACATCCAAATGTTCTTATTGTTGTCTGCTTTTGAAGCTTCAGTAGTTTGGTAGCTTTGATGCAAGGCTGACAATAGCCTCTGAAAAATATTTTGGCATAAATAAAGATTACAGGGTTTAATCCCTGGTTAGGCATCTTTTTATTAATATTTGGTTAAAATAATGGTCACCTTTTAATAATAACAACAATACATATTATAAATAATTCCGGACCTCTGTTCACATGGTCACAGGTATGACTCTTCCTGTTGCAGATAGTACGATTTTGTTGAACACCAAATGTCAGCCTTTCTTCATCAACAAATATCTGATTAATTGAGCTTAGCATTTCCAATGGTGTTTGTTATTTCAATGGTCATTCATCCGTACCACTAGATCAAATGCACTGATAACGACTGAGGAAAGGTCTGGGGGCCACAAACCCTACAAAAATATTCTGTACAATACGTTTAAATAAAGCATGTCATTCATTTTGAACAAAACTTTTCCGTGACTCAGGTCTCACAGGTGTTTTGATGTACTCTAAGAAATATTGACCAAGGAACTAGCGTTGTAAATACATGTTTGTAACAGGAAATTTGACGCAGGGTCTACAGTAATTAATGTAGTATTTGATTTTTGATTATGATGATAAACGTAGTTGTAATCTTGGAGTAAAACAAACATTTGCGTAAGTAGAAAATACACAACAACATTTCAATGATGAGCATTCGCTGGCCCCATTGGGTGGTTGAAGCAGATGCAGAAGAAAGAGACAAATGTCCCATCACTATCCTATTAGAACCCAAAAAGCACTCTGGCTGAAGCCCAAACATTTACATTGAGTGAACAGGATGAATTGCATAATAATAATCAATGTTATATTTTTTCAGGTTACTTGTGTGTACTCTAAATAGAATCGATACAATGAATAACTTCTACAGGAGATTAGGTACTTTACATGTGTTTGGAATAGATTTATAAACTGTGAACACTGTGGATAAATGTCTGCCTTTTCTGGATGAAAATGTGTATGAGGGCAGTTTAAAGTGGTCTATTTGTATGTGAGTGCTCCTGAAACACATTTCTTGTTCCAGCCTTGAACCCACCACCTTCATCTGATTTAATTTCTCATTCTTGATGCGTCATCAGTAAAACTGATGGTGTGAGCTTGTATATTGTTAAACGATCCAACCAATGTTAGAAAAACAGGAAAGTAATCAAATACATTTTCAAATAAAAGGCAAGAAAGCATATATGAATACTCATGTATAGAGTTCTTTAAAAATAATCAATTTCCTATGTAAAAGCCCATGGTCAGGAACTTAGAATGATATGCAACCTTGTGGAGGCCTTCAGTCTCTGATTATATTTTTATTGATTTTAGTTAATTCTCCATTTGGTGCTAAAGGATTTTGTTTAGAACATCCAAACAGTTTAGGCTCTATTGAGAGTTTTCTGCTCTGAGGGCTTAGTCGTTGGTTCGTTATCTTGCAGAGAGATAATGTGATGGACTGGGCCTCAATTGGTTTAACTCCACATAAGCAGGGGATGTGAAAATGTACAGCTATATGTATCAGTATTAGCAAATTAGAAGTCGTTTAGAATGTAGTGATGATCATGGTTGAAACAAGTGTGATATTATCAAATGTGTCTTATTGTTGAACATTCATTAGCCACCTAAGTGCCCCAATTATGTTTCAGGTATAGCGATGTTCTTCTGGTGTGGCACAGTAAAAAAAAAAAAAAAACATTTAATTCAGGTTACGTCGACAGCAAGTTCTCTAAACCTAATAATGGAATACCCCTAAGATCTATCTACTTTGACATTCTGAGGTAATTGTCATGCTACCTTTCTCAATTCATTCTCAATTCTTTTTTATAGTAAAGGTCCCACAGGATTTTTTATACCTTTGTAAACTCTGCTGTACATAATCTAAATGTTTAACAGTCAAAAAGAAAAAAAACGATTTGACTCTCATAATATATAATATTACTTGTTCACCTGCCTAATAGCATGGACTAAACCAGAAGTAAAAACTCACATTTAACCCAAATTCTCATAGGTGGCAATGCCCAGAGGGGTAGGCTAAACTCAACAGAAAATTGTTAAATTCTTAAATACAATAAAACCCTCTTGCATATAGTGTTGAAAGTGACCACAGAGAGTAAAGTTACATAGACAAATTAAATGAAAAAACAGAATAAATTAGTGGAGGAACATAACATATGCAGATTCTTCCATACAGGTGTATTGTGTGATACAAAAAAGCAATTAACTTCCTATCATACCCTGTAACATGTAAAAATGCTGAGCAGACCCAACTGACCTTGGTTTTAGACAGCACCATCGTCAAAACACCAAATGAGAGAATATCTTTTGGGAAAATGAAGTTCCATACCTCCAGTAGCATTCCGGAGCATAGTAGAGTCTATGCCAAGGTACATTGAAACTGTTCTGGGGGCTTGTGGATGCCAAATCCTTTAATAAGACATTTTATGTTGGTTTTTCCTTTAATTTGTCTCCAGTCAATAGATGCAAATAATGGCATCAACATTCCCATCAGAGAACAGGTTTCCGATCAGACATGGTTCCAATTCTGTTATTCAAACACACTCCTGTAGCCAATTATCTGGATATTGTAAAAGAGAGAGATATGTATTTGTCTTGTCAGCAGGTGGAAAGGTAACCAGTCCTACAAATACTTTATGATGCAGAGAGGACAGTGTGCACTCAAGTCAGGACCGGGCTTGTGTAAACCCAATCCAAAATACACACCCGGCATTTGGATTGTATCATGGTTTAGAAATTAATGGGAATCTCAACATAATTTTTCAAATGTTGATCTTTCCTCCAGCAGTGACTTTTTTCCTTTCAACCAATTAATTGAGTGAAATGTATTTACTACTATTGTGTTTCTGCCACCAATCTATAGTAATTCTATGCACTTACTGTAAGTTGCTCAGGATAAGAACATCCGATAAATTACAAAAATATAAACATGTAAATGCACGTGGAAATACATGTCCAATTTGACAGTGAACAAATCACTAGAGCTGAGATTTTGCTCTGTTTTACATTTTACACAAAAATGTACATTAAAAACAAGCTACTGTTTGGGTTCCATTGATTCATTTTTTAAGAAAAAAGACAAATGGAAATATATTGCATTCAATCCCTGTTCTAACAAAGAAAGTTACTTACGCATTGGCCTTCACTTGTGAATAATAAAAGCTGCTGTCACATTTCCAGTATAAAAAAACACTGTTGAAGGAACACTGGTTATGTTTTGAACATCAAGGACAACGACCAAAGAGCATTCTACACAAGTTCGAGATAAAGTAATACAAATGCATACATTAGGAAAAGGTTACAAAATAGTATACCCATGACTAAAGTAGGATCAATAATCAGGAAATGGAAGCCACGTCATTCCATAAAGGCACTGCCAAGAAGTCTGGCATCTCCAAAGTCAGCACAAAAACAAGAAGGAATATTCTGAGAGAAGCCACAGAAAGGTCAACAAACATGCTGAAGAAGCTGCAGAGTTCACCATCTGGGAGTCGAGATGGTGCACTGGCCAACCACATCAAAAGGCAGCCTGTTTTTGAGGGTGGCAAGAAGTGTTTTACTCAAAAAGCACCACCCAAAAGCATGAGAATCACCCAGCTATTATATGAGTAAGGTTGTGTGGTCACTGGTCAGAGAAGACCAAGAAAGAGAATTTTGGCAAATTCAAAGCATTATGTGTGGCACAAACCTAACATTGCCATGCCTCAATACTCATCATTCCTTCAGTAAACTATGGTGGGGCAGCTTCATGTTATGGGGATGTTTAAAAAAAAAATCAAGAAAAAATGTATGGAGCAAAAGGAATTACTTTCAAGAGGACCTGTTTCAGTCTGCTAAAAAACGTGTGGGGGGGTGGAAATTCACCTATGGCCAAAGATAGTGGTGTGTCTCAAGAACTAATAGGTGAAGGTTATAGACTGGGCCAGTCAAAGGCCTGAGTTCAGTCCCACAAAGAATCTGTGGCATGATTTGAAAACTGCTGTCCAAGAGCATCATCCAACCAACCAGAACAACCTGGACCAAATGTCTCAAGACTGGGCTAAAATCTCATTGACACTACGTGTAATGTTTGTAGAGAGTTGGAGCATTGCATCAAAAGGTGTCTCTACCAAATACACATTTTCAATGTGTTGCTTTATATGAAGCCCCCTTAGTCCAAATCAAGCCAAATGTTTTATTGAACCATAAGCATCCATTATTCATGTTATCATCATTGGTTTGGCTAGGTGGACCTCATGACCTGCATATCAATGAGAAAGGATGAATTGAGGTGCCCACTCATCAGTTCCTCAGTAAGACTAGCAGTCTTCACTTGCTTACAAATTTCTAATTTATTCAGAATGGACACTTGATGACTGTTCATGTTTTATTCAGTTTGTGTATTTATTCTACCTTTACTTTAAAAGGCGACTTAATTGACAGTGTTCTCATTTACAGCAACCACGGGAGGGTTGCACCCAGCCAGGGAAGTCTTGATTTGCTTGAGTTTGAGACAGGGTATGATTAAATGAACATGATAGTATGAAGGGGCAGGTGGGAATCACATAATACCACTATTATTATGTTGCGCTGAAAGGTGCTATGGGAACATAAATTACCATAAAGAGTCAGAACCTCTGGTTAGTCAAATCACAGGGATGGAACGTTGTGCTCATATCATTGTGCAAGGCATGTAGGGTTATCTAGAGCACAGAAAATATTCCTTACTGGAAATCTCAGGTTCAAGTACAGTACCAAGCCTGACTGGGCTTATCTGCAAAAGCAATATTGAATCATGATTGGAAGACAAAATAATTCCTGTGTTTGGCTTTAGAATCTGTCTTCAACAACCCGGATATAGCGGACACCTCTATGGGCACATTGTGTCCATGCAGGACTACTAAACTCTGTAAGAAAATACAATGGCAAACCTTTCTTGAAAACTGGGACCTCACTAGAAAACTCTACAAACTCTTTTCACTAATCTAAGCGGCAATAGGCTTCGATGTTTTTTGCAATTACAGGAATATAAGTACACTAAATAGAGGACTTTAATGGTTAAGATAATTGTCATTACTAAACATTTAAACAATGTTGCAGGTGTGGTTATAGTCAAAACAAGTCTTCATTTTGACATTTTGCTTCAAAGTGGTACAATTAAACATAACCTTTTACAGGCAATTAGCCTTTTTTGCCCAAGGCGGTTCAAATTCTTTTCGAAAATGATGATGAGGAGGTATCATGTAACAGTGCTCCATTCCCATCTCAAAAGAGCAATCTAAAGTTGTAATATTACTTTCCGGACCAATATGTTATCTGTACTGTATTTGCCACTGCTAGGTCTACAGGCTTAGAACCTGGTTTAAAGTATTAGTTTAATATCATGGATGGTCCATCGTTGCTTCCAAAGCCCTGTCTATGAATTTCATTTAGCAGTTACACTTCTCCAGTGCAATCTCCTTTTTGCATGAACAGGGGACTCTTTTTCTAGTTAGATCTGCAGATTCTTCCTCTAAGGGATTCTGTATTATAGAACAATACCTTCCACTAGATTTGTTGAGTGGGACCTCCTTAAGGTATATAAATGTAGGTGACATCATGCACATATGAGACTTAGAGCTTAAAGCATGTCCCAATCACAAGGTGACCACCCTAAAACGCTGCCTCTTATTCAGGTAATTTGAAAGGTGAAATCCATGTAGCGTTTGTCGAGACAGTTGTTCCCTTTAAGTGTAGCAAAAAACTTCAAGAAATTAGAAGATGGCATAACATTGCAGAACAGACAAATAAATATGAGTTAAATGCCTTTTTGATAATTATTGTGTTCTTATACTGTATATGAACAGAATGAAAAAAATAAGGCCAAATTCTGTAAACATGTGTTAATTCATATTTTAAAACACTTGCTCTATATCAAAACAGTATGTTCATATTTTTACAGTTTGAAGACAGATTTTAATCATGTATAATTGGATGTTCCTGCATGCTAAAGACATATAGCAGGTGTTTCATACATTTGTTTTCTAGGGCTTAAAGAGAACAACTGATCCAAGTTTCACTCCGTTGCATTGGCTTGGCAGGAGAAAACAGTCCTCCTGACACATTTGGTGGTTAGGTATTTAAAAACATCTGATGAAAAGCGCAGGAAAAGCAGCCAGCTGTCTTCTGTTCTATCTAGGCTTGTTAACCAGCCAAGGTATTTGTGCATTCTTTTGACAAGTCTCTTTGCTTAACATTAGTTAACTTTCTCTTGTTACATTCCCTTCTCCTATTCAATGGGTTTAGTGTTACTAGTAAAATTAGGGGCTGTGTTACCTTTCTCATACTGTGAATAAATGAATCAAGCATATAAATAGCAAAACTGTTAGGAAATTCATAACATATTACATAGTGTTGTTGCTGCAGTAACTTAAACCAACTCTGACATTTGAGCAGTAAGGTTTCATTTCCCCCTTCACCTCTGCTTGGAATGAAGGACATCTCTGACACCCTGCAGATGTAAACAATCCCAAGCTTTTTCAAAAAATCTAAAACAAAACACGGTTTCAGCAAATTGCTTTCTCTCTGCCTTTTCCTCATATTTCCCAGCTTTGTGGAGCAATAATTGATATATGAACAGTCTCCCATCCAAGCTGGGGAGCTCTCCTTCAGAGTTGCAATTTCTTTGTTCCAGTAACATTTTAACTATCTTCCAATCCTAATCCTTATCCCAACCTTAACCTTTATCTTTACTGTAACCCTAACCCTAAACCTTATTAAAAATCAAAATGATCGTTAACAGTACTTCTATCTACACACGCAGATGTATAGTGTATCTGCACATGTAAATGAACACTTTCAGACCATTACTTAAATTTAAGGTTTGATTTCTTTCATTTGTTGTTTAAAATGAAGCTAATAAACAACAACTAGATTCTTCATAGTCTTTTTTCCTTGTCTGAACCAAGGGTAGCAATAATTCTGGAGGACACAGTAAGCTGGTAGTGTAGCTAGCATTCAGTAATTGCTAGTGGTAAAGAAAGTTGTAGCTATAATGCAGTTGATTGGTGACAATGGCATAATCATATTTGATTGACATCCTTACAAATATTCTTCTCAGATTTTTAGCTTGACGTAGTGAAAAACGCAGAGCTATTTATACAAGAAAAGGATGAGACACTCGGTTTCTGACAGTTTTAGGCACACGGAAGACACAATAGGGTTTCCATATCTTTTTAGTTTTGCATTTGGAGTTCTGACTGCAGTTCATCCACCCAATCCCCTGCAAGGAGAAAGATATTAATAACAGTGGTTCTCAAAGTGGGAGGGTCGCGAGACAGTTTTGAGCAGTAGGTGACTCACAAGATGCCGTGTGATGCATGAATAAATAATGTAATACATAATTGAATAGGCTACCTAGAATCTTTGGACTCCAGAGAAGTGACATTATATCCTTTCATAACATTATCTGTTTAACATGATTGACTAAAACACATGCTGCTTTATAAAAATCCATCTCCACTACCATGTGTTAATGTGAGACCATGTCACGTCCTGGCTATGCCCCTAGCCATCTCTTCACTGAGCTGGGGCCATAGTCAGGACAGGACAAAAGGAGGTGCCTCTAGGCATCTCTATTTAAGTTTGGTCTCCCCAATTGGAGGCAGGTGCAAATCGTTGCCTCCAATTGGGGAACCCATTTATGTGAATGTTTGACCACACTTGGTGTGGATCATTATGGTTTGTAGTTGCTGTTTAGCCTATACCCAGTCATGGTAAGCTGCTTTCATTTTGGTTTTCTTTTCATTTAATAAAATCTATGGATTATTACCACCGCCACGTCTCTACGCCTGTGTCCTACTCCCAGCCTTGTGACAGACCAACCTTAACTTCAGTTTTACGGCAGAAACTGAGACGGGTTGGCTGTTGTGAGTGTGATCTAATCCAATAATAAGCATATGATTGGCAACCAACCAGTAACCAACACGTCACTTCGTCAAATCCCTGAATTAGTAAGATGAAAGAAAAATCTATTGTTTTGTCTCTGGGCAAACATGACATCATATTAAACTCTGTGACAAGGCAGGGCTTCAGAAGGTCTGATCGTGACCAGGGACTCGGCTGTGTTGGCATCGAAGACAGAGAAGAGATTTGATGCTATCACCATGGTCTGGGCAAGCACCATGTCTTTAAGCACATGCAGGCTTATAATTGAAGCCAGTGGTGTGAGCAGAGGAGCACACTAGACAGGCCGCAGCATTCTCGATAAGTTGCTGGGGTTTTGGTGGTACATGTGGAGCCCCACAGATAGTACGTTTCAGGTATTCAGACGTGAGATGACATGTGCCTGGCTGTCTCATTAACACAGGAAACTGCAGTATGTACCTCAGAATAGCTAGCTCTAAATTTGGCTATATTAGCTGGAAAGTCAAACCAAGTATTTAGCGTGGTTGCCTAGTGAAATAAATATCCTGTGTTATTATGATGATTCCCCTTCAATATAAATGGTCCAGCAGGTATTGTAGGTACATTATAGTTGTTACTTATTTTGTGAATCTGCTTCCTTGATGCGCCAGACGATGTGTTGAAATCAGGACCACAGACAATGCTATCACTGTCACCGATGCCTGGATGCCTGGCCAGTGCCCAAAGCAGCTCAAATGAACCAATCGGTTTGAACATTAACAGTGGAAATCGAATGAATGAACAGCATGTCACATTAATGTTGTTGCGTGTCAGTACATGTTCTTCCTTCAGGCCTTTTGTGGCCCAGTATCAGATACAGAAGGGTGATTTCAAGCTATCCAGAAAACAGCGTTTACGCCTTCCGCCGCCCAGTACCGACTCTGGTCAACAGACTGAGGCCTCACAGTATCACAATTACCTCTAAGTTGTGCCATTGGCTGTTTCTGAGGAGCAGAGCCTCTGCCATGGGAAATGTTGAGTACAGGTAAGATTTCTTGTTTGTTCAAGTGTCAGTCACGTTTGCAACATGCACTTATTTACCTTGCTGTGTAGGTTGCTCGACAGTGGGATGTGTTTGCGCCTCATCTCCCTCCCCGGGGTGTAATGAACACAACTGAGGCTGATTTGCCCGCCCATTACCAACAACGATGGGTGCAACCGCCTTGTAAACGGCACACCTGGCTCTAATTAGACAGGGCGGGCAGTGTATCTCGGCTGAGGCTAAGTCCCGCAATGTGGATTCCTGGGGTAAGGCCTCGACAGATAATAGGTCCTAGTGTTTTTAAAACCCCTTAAACATTAGGAGAAACTTGCTTATTTTGCACAGTGGACTTGACGCCGCGTCATGGGATTTGTGTACCTCTGAAGTGGGTGATATAGAAGGGATAGTGCAATAAGAACATTTCCATCGACCTGTAGCGGGCTATTAACAAGCCAGCAGCCCATTTTAACAAATGAAATGTACTATTACTCTTCCCCACTCCCCTGACCCTTTCCTTTGAAGAGCAATAAAACTCTGATAATTGACAACTCTGTGTCTGGAGGGATCAAACCTGGGTGCATTTAGACCCGTCTTGTACAGATGATAATCTTCATAGAAATAATACAGTAGTCTTCTTTAATGTAGAGGTCCAAGCCCTCATTTAAACAATAAGGGGTGTAGTTTGGCCACAGACATTTGGCTACTATGACAGAAAGAAATCAAATTTTGAATGGTTCCCAATGCCAGAGTATGTTCTTTGGGTGCAGCATTTAGATACAATTCTATATGATTCTGCATTTAAAGTGTATGCATTGCAACCTTGCAAGGTAACATGTTGCCAGAGATGATAAAAACTTTTGATTTAGGTTAGATTTCTGTAATACAAGGTTGTTCCTCCAAAAGAGTGCTCCCAGACAATGCTTGTTAATTAGTTAGCTGACTGTGTAGAAAACACACTTTCTTAGCTGAACAGATACAGTAAGAGTTCTGAAACTGTGCCAGTATTGCTTCTGAAAATGCTTTGGTAATGTTTACATGGTCACCGTTTCTACATAGAAATGTTTTAGCATGTCTTATACATCGGGCAAATGTTTGTTGGCTAACTATCATCAGCTATTATCACAACGTTTAGCCAAAAAAACTATGAAATACTTCTGAACTGAAATTAAGCTTGTTTTAATACACAGTTTTGTGTGTATTACTATTATTTTTGGAAGCAAACAAGAGGAATAATTAGTGCTGTGTAATTCCCTTAGTGTACCTAACATTTGTAAAAAGACTGCACAGAACTCACAACATGTTCAAGCTGTGTGTGAAAGGGAAATTTACAGACTCTTCATTTTTGGTGGCTGGTTGGATGCTGTGTAGCAAACAAAATAACATTTGTTTCCTAGCTAGCTAACACTGGTCGGTCAGCTTTTAGAAGCAGAGTAGCCCTTATTTTGACCACATTAGTTGTACTATTCTATAGAAGAAATTGCCACCGAGCTCTTGTTTTTTTTAGAGTTTGCTAACATGGTGATTGTACATAGTAAATTCATGTTTGGCATTGTGTTTCATTCATTTACTTATGTCCACCTAAATTGACTTCCACTGAGTAATTTTCTCCTCAGAGTGTTTAATGTTGCTGTTGAGAATTTGAAGAGTAGGGAGTCATTGAAGTGAACTAACCATACTGTTATGTTAGGTGCTTGTCATTACCCACAGTATAAAACAGAAACATTGAAGGAACTATCATCCTGTGCTTTCTGTTCTGTCGCCTTCGGAGCGAGTAAGTAGGTAGTTTCACCAGTATGTGGCCTGATGGATGGACAAACTGGTGGAAACAGGCACAGTGGGGTTAGCTGCATCATGTTCTCTCGATCCCTTCTTCCTTACCTTTATTTTTTTCAGTGACATAACGTAAGTCATTCAACTGAAAGTTTCTTCCACTAACCATTATGGTGTTGGCTGAGATTTTAGAGGAACATGAAATGTGTACTTTTTTTATAGAAATAAAAAAAATCCATACACTTTAAGGAAAATGTCTACTGTATCACGGTTGTGTCAAACAGTTGTATAAATGTGCTTTCATCAGGTGCTCCAGAAATGTCACAACATCATGAGGATGTTGCTGTCTTTGAAGTGTCGCATGTGAGTTTCCTCTTCACATTGCTGTGTCATGTCAAGAAATAGCGAAATGTTCTAATGTTGTTGTATTACCTCTTAAAATAACGTAAGTCACTTTCTATACATACTACACCAGGGTTTCCATACTGACACCAAGTATATTCTAGATTCTTCTTTAGTTTCTGTCATTGGTGGTTCTACAGGACGATCCATTTCCCTTCAAATAAAATCAGCAGAAGCTGCTACACACTAACTGTTACATTTAAACAAAAGCACGAGGGAGTTCAAGGCCTGGCTGTGGGGATGCCTTATTCCATTTATAAACTGGCTCAGAATAGTAACAAGCAATGTCAGACCCATGGTATATTGTCTCATCAGCCAATCAGCATTCAGGTTTTGAAACACCCAGTTTATAAGGTCTCATGCCACTCCTATCAGCCCATCAGCGTTCAGGTTTTCAAGCACCAATTTTAAAATATCGGGTCATTACTGCAATTGTACCATATTCTCCTCTTATGTCAATGTTTCCTGGAACTTCCCAGATCTTAATTTCTTATATCAGGAACTAACAAACCTTTAACGAGTAACTACCATTCTCTTACCTGCCTGTTGCCAATTGGTTTCCCTGTTGTTTTCTGAAACTCTTATTTGAGCTCTGTAAACTAAAGTGCTTGTAGTCAGCGAAAACTGACCTAGGCAATCCCTCAGTGTCCATCTCAGCCAATGTCTTTGAATTATACACAAAACTGAAGAGAAATTGTCATTCGAGGCTTTTCTCTGTGTTCATCATATGGGGACCAAGAAGCTGGCACTGTTCTACAATGTTCATGACTTTATTTGCAGCTTACTGTAAAGTATTACATCTGCGTCTATTCATTCTATGTTAAGAAAGGAGAAAAACACAAAGCATTGTGTCATAATATGAAAACAAGTTGAGGTGAACTGACCAATCAGAATTCATGCCATGTAAACAAAAGGAGATTTGTGATTCAAGGACTTCTGTGGTGTTATTAGTTACACAAATAAAGCATGTGGAAAAACAGCGGAGGCTTGCCCAGTCTTATTAGGTACGGGAATATGAGGCTTACCAAATATATTACAATAGCCCTGGGTGCAAATAAAATTGGAATTAATTTCTAGTAGTGCAGAGTTGGTTCATTGCCGCGGAAAGATGGTTTGATCATGGGGTGTGGATGATGGCCGCGAACAACTCTCTAAGCAACAAATATGGATTAAGCGTGGCCATCAGCTGTGTTGACACACGCCACTCCAACAAACGGATGAACGACGCCTGCCCATTGCCAGTAGTGACATATGTATTGTGTATGGACGGACAGACAGGCGAAGAACTGTACTCACTGATCTTTCACAAAACAGAATTTCTGAATCTGGCGTTGATGAGTATGGTGTTGTGGCTATGACTGGGGGAGGGCTAATTCCCACAGCTATGTGCATATGGCATTCCAGGCAGCTACAGGAACACATGAGGTAATGACTGGATCACAATGCCCTAGCAGTCCATGCCTCATGGGGGGCCAAACAGTGTCTTCCTGCTGGTAATCCTGAGCCTATAGGTGTCACCCTGTCATCTGGCCTGTCCATCTCGCCTATACACTCTCCTAGCTCCGCTGTCACCGTGGTGACAGCCCCAGACGGAGAGGCGGAGGTGAGTGACACAGGCATGGAGAGTCATGGAAGCCCTTTACCTGACCTAACAGCCCATTGCTGTCACATCTCTCCGAGATACATGAGAAAGGGAGGGAGGGATAAAGAGAGAGAGAGAGAGAGAGGGAGAAGAGTGTGGCTGACAAGAGCAGAGAGACAGAGAGTCCGAAAGAAAAACAGGAACTTTACGCAGACAGAGAGAGCGAGAAGATGATGGGGGGAAAGCGAAGAAGGGTCAGGTAGAGGTCCAACAGTGTCAGTAGTGTTCCAAGTGGCTTGGCGTGGTCTTGGATCATCTCCAGTCAAAAAGAAGAAAGAGGTGTATTAAAAAAGAGAAAAGTGGATGAGAGGACAAAGGAGAAATGGCTACCAGAGCAGTAATAGGCGTCCATTGACAGAGTGCAGAATGATGAAAGTGGTGGATTAAATGAGGCAGAAAATAAGAAAGCAATCATATGAAAGTGGGTTTTTTTCTTCTTAAAAGGAAAAATATGTAGGTACGGAAGGTCACACAGTGAGTGGGTCAACGGGTCGTTGTTTGGTTGGTTGGTCGTGGGTGGGTCGGTCAATGGTTGGCTGGGCTGACAGCCGTCCTGTCTGGCTAGTCACTCTAACAGGGAGGCATTTCGCTGAGGTGAGTTTCGGACTGACAATGCATTTCAATTTACCTACCGAACACCCAGCCACCCGTTAGTATTTGCTTCCAGAATGCTGCCTACTGCTGATGATCTCTCAGAGTACCATACGGACAATGAATGTTTTAAGCGACCAACTGTGTTGCATTCAGGAACAGATGCAACTCGTTTATGGCACTTGGTGCCGCTTCTTTAGTCAAGTTAACTCTTTCTGAGATCTTCACGTGGATTAAATCAACAGTACTGCACAAACAAGGTGACATAGCAACAATTCATTTTTTCAAATACATCTTGACAAATGTAAACTGCTCTGAATGGAAAAAGTGGGAAAGTGACTCACATCTCAAAGGGGATATTGTCTTAGCCAATACCCAGCATAACTGCCCTAAACCCCTTCTCTATGCCATCCCCCTCGATATCCAACCTATTACATTCCTAATTATACTAAGTAATTAGGATGTTTGAGAGGGTGTCACCTTTAATCCGAGTTGGGCGCTTCTGAATCTGAAAGTCCGTAATCCACTCATTACATTGCCTTGTCAGCAGATAATGCAGTAAAGCAAATCCTCATTTCCTCACATCATTATTATTCCTATTGAGAGTCTCTTTGATGTGGGAGAATGAACAGGACGTCTCACTTGGACAAAGAGGACCTTTCTGGCTGCCGTCACAAGGTTGACAGGACTCCTCACATTCAACAGGTTCTCCCGATAGGAAATGGAAATAAAGCTTCCGTCTAAACAATAAATTAATAAATCGTTAATGAAATCCTGAAGGGTCTTGAACTCGCAAACAATATTGTTTGCAGGTGTTACATAAGCATAAATGCTTCATTGTTTTCTTCTGAAAGCTCCACTGCGCGGATGGTAAGTTAGAGACGTCTGGGTCAGTGAGGGCGCAGATTGGGGTCACTGTTCTCCATGCTGTCTGTGATGAAAGCATTGCCCACATACTAGGTCAACCTTTACTATTTCAGTGTGGGTGGCTTGGATGAACTAAACAAAAAAATTATCTATCCACACAAAATTTTCAGATTGCTCAGACTGGTTAGCTATGTTCAATGCAACATGTAGATTTGATATCCAGGATTGCATCCAACACTGGTTAAGTAGAAAAACAACTTGATTGCCAGAGTCTTACGGTATCTCTTTAAATGCACTCGTATTTCCCCTTCTCTGTTGTTTATTTGCAATCACTTGGATTGCCTAAGTGCAGGAATTGCCAAATCGCACATTAGATAATGTTCAACAAATGTATGTGTTGATAAGGTTTGTTCCAACAAGGCTTGCTCTTTTACCTAAAATAGGAACCTGAACGGTGTTTGCCTAAAAGTAGAAGTACTATAATGGCCAAAGTCAGTACTGGAATGGCCATGCACTAAGATAAGCACTAAGCTAAGCTAATGTATGGACTAGTTTTAAGGTTGACATTTTATAGCATGGATTATTTAACATTTGATTGAAAGTGTTAGTACTTGTTTCCTTTGTGAGTGGTCTTTCCTAAACATGTTTTTTGTGTGTTTAATTGCAATGACACTTAGCTTGCTGTCCTTTTGGTTCCATTGTTCTTTTGAGACCACTGCACCTTTGAAAAGGAAGGTTGAAAAGGAAGGTTTTGAAAATTAAGACACCACTGCAAATTTGAATGTTTCTTTTTTGGAAAGGAAAGAAAAAGGTGCAGTGGTCTCTTAACTTTTTTACAGATCTTTAGCTCTTATTCCAGAGTCTCTACTGGAGGGGGGCCCAATCCTCATCCTGGAGATCTACAGCATCCTGTAGGTTTTCTCCTCAACCCTAGGTGTGACTAACCTGGCTTAGCTTTTCATCCAGCTCGTTAATTGGATCAGGTGGGCAAAATTAGGGTTGGAGTAAAAACCTGCAGGATAGTTGCTCTCTAGGACCAGGGATGAGCACCCCTGCACCACTGTGTCTAGCTAATGCTACCTTGTAGCTCCAGCATTCGAGAAGCTTGATTCAAGGCAATACATGAATGCCTTATATCGGCGGATGTAGACTGACAGACTGGCACAGTAAAAAAATATTATGGATTTGCCGCGGACACATATACAATTATTTAAAACTGAAGGGTTTACCAATGCATTTTCTTATGAAGTCGGAGCATTTGGAGTCATGGTCGCTTTGGTGTTTAATTGTTCTCCTGATTAGCAGAAGAATTCTTGCATATTTCATGCTGTGTAGTGATGTTAATTACTGGGTAAATCTGGAATATAGGTGGATGTATGTCATAACCCAATTAGTTAGTCAGTCAAGATAACACCTGTGCTGATTGTGAATTCAGCGTCAAGGCTTTCACTGCAACGGGTGTCAGTCCCCTTAAATAAAACAGCTTCCTCTCAACTCATGTAGGGTAGAAAAAACTGCATTGGGGATTTGGAATTGGCACTGACCAAAAAAATTAAGAGAAAAGAAAAGCCTGAAATGTCAATAGCAATTACATTCAGGTCTGGGATGACATTGAAGCCAATGAGCTATAAGGAAAAAGCTGTTTCTCTGGCAAAAACAGCCTTCTTTAACCTCTAATCACAGCCTGCAAATGGCCTCATCCTGTCTACTCTTTCCAGATCAATCTCCATTCTGCCATGCATTATGTCCTTGCTTCTCTTGGACAATGAGGCCAGTCGCTCTGCCAATGAAGCCACGCATAATATTACGATAGGTACTTTTTTCTTTTTAATGTGCGCTATGAAGAGCCAAAGATCCGGGTAAAAATGTAAACCCAGCCACATTCTCCCATGTTATTTTCTTTATCTATGCAGCTGTCTATTCATATCAGCTAAACAGCGATGTCTGAATTCATCAGAGAATAACGTTCATTTTGCATGGTAAAACATAACAGCAATGAAATGTATTGTGTTGTATTATTTTCTAGTTGCAATTAGTTTTAATACAACTATGTTGTCCAGATCTGTGACATGAATATGTTTTTTATATGTTAAATGATACATAAGCTTACATAGGCACCTGAGAGAACATACTGTCTAGGTCAGGAGTACACATAGTGCTAAGATTCGGTTAAATAAAATGGTATGTTGAAAATACTTCAACAGGAAACTACATCATCAGCACAATTTGTTGTTGCCGACAGACAGCAAGCTTCAGGGACTTGACTTGTTTTTGGTTAATTGTTTTGCTAGCTAGCGCCTTTGGCTAATAAAATGGTATGAAAATGCATCCGATGTCAACAGCCAAAGAATGCATGTTTAGTCAGCACTGTCTTGTATGTTTTTTTCCCTGCCATGATGAACCAACTACTTTGTTATTGAATATAGCAAAAGTTGCTGAAAACGATGGGAACTGAGTTCCTAAAAGAGTATGGTCCATAGACACAACAAACCTTTAAAGTATGCTATTGAACTTCCGTTGCATATTGTACATAACTACTATTTTGTATTCTTCTTGAGTACAATTCCACACTTAAGGAATCTACTGTTGTTTTCTCTTGGCCAGATTCTGGGCCAAATTCTACTGAACAACAACGTTAACTACCACAGCTATGCCGAAGATACTCAAATATGTATGGCTCTCGAACCGTATGACAACAGCTCAATTGTCATAGTGTCCGGTGTGGGAGGACAGAAAAGCAGAGGCAGAACGGCTGTTTGAGAAATAATCCATACTTTAATGGACAGGAACAAAAGAAACAAAAGAACGAACTCAAAACAGACACTAAGACTGGGTGAATTATAGCCTTCGGCTGACAACCAAAATAAACCACAACTACGTGCACAAACATTCAACATAAGTA
>JACXGJ010004293.1:23277-46653 GCA_016801105.1 Esox niger | reverse complement strand
TTTCATTACCACTTCACAGTGAGGTCAGTCAAAGAAGATGTAAGATTATTAGTAGGTAGGTATGACAAACAACTCATATTCTCAAGCCAGATATATCATAGTGCCTCATAGCGTGTGAACACTCGAGAGGGTTCCCCTAGAGGAAAAGTATTTAGGAGTTTCTATGGCTAACTCATCATAAGGGTGTGTTTTATCTAAACAACCATCCCTTACATTAATGGAAACTGAGAGAAAACAACCAAACGTTTGTCAGTTAACGTTTTCTTCCCAATGCTTTTAAACTGAGAGAAAAGAACCAAACGTTTGCCAGTGAACATGTTTTCTTCCTGAAGCTTTTAAATCTGACCCTCTCCAAGCAGCAGCAGCTGTTGGACACTATTTTAGTCTCAGGATAACCATCTCGGTCCATCAGACAAGGGCCAGTTTTCACACCCGGAGGGGCTAGACTGGTTCTAATAAAGTAGTTTGCTTGGTCCTATGGCAGATCAACTTAAGCAATAGGAAATTATTCTATCCGCTTACCGGCAACGTTCATATGTTTAATAATTTGCAGTAATATATGCTTTAGTAAAATCCGTAATTTAAAGTGTTACACCAGGGTGTTGGGCGTGAAAACTTATATTAAGCTTAAACTGAGTGTGATATCATTGCTGTTTACTTGACTACCAGCACAAACACTGGTAGTCCAGTGTGAGACGTCTCTTTTCAGATCCTGACTCTCAGTTATCCAAATTAAGAATAACAACAGAAACCATGCTTCAACTCATAAAAGATCACAAAGACAAAAATAAACATGTAAACTCACTTTTAATTCTTCTTGAGGGGAACAACCCCAAATTACATCAAAGTCATTGTGGTCAAAATTCTTTGTCCAATATAGTGTAATGTGGTATATTTTGAATTAATTGGTATTCTTTGTATGCCAGTTCCTTAATTTTTATTAATATTCAAATCACCAATTATATTTTATTATGAATAAAAATATCTATCAAATTGTGGGACATTTTCTGAAAGTTTGCAGATTAGTTTCCAAAATAAAATTGTAAGTACATTTTAGAAAAATACCAACAGGCTCTCAATAATGCATTGTAGAAAGGTCTAGAAATTGTACATAATGGACATTGACATAAAAATCAAACATATAAAGACTGTTAATTTGGCTAAATGGTAATAACAGCTCGTCATTTTGGGAAAAATGGTTAGAGCATCAGGTATAATTAGTAGAAAATAGCCTTATACATAGCTGTGCAAATACTGTTTAGACAAGAAAAATTTATTATTCATTCATGGTTCTATCCACTTTAAACTTCTTCTTTATTCCTTTACATTCAAAAAAGTAGTAACAAACATATCTGTAGTCATTTTCTCTAATGATGCTTTCTTCCCATCTCACAAACCCGCTGTGGCAGTCAATCTGACCAAAACCTCATAACTTCACTGTCCTGATGTCCAACTGACACGTCCTTCACATCCTCTTCATATCTTACTTCCAACAATGTAATGAATTGTTACATAAACTACTGAAAATGAATCCCTTATACCTGTCCACAGTAAACCAAAATGTACACATTTTAAATATAATACATTTCATTCAGTTTTAATTAAACAATACTTACTCAAAAAATAAAACCAAATCTGCATGCTGCTAAGCACACAAAAATATTTCATATATATTGTAAATACAGTGGATTGCAAAAGCATTAAACCCCATTGGACTTTTTCAAATGTTGTGGCCTTACAAAATCAATGATTAACAAGAATTCTGTTACTTTTAAGTGACACATCTAGACAAAATACTCCAGGATTCTGGGTCTCCCGACTGTGTAGTTGTAAAGTCACTTCAGTTTATTGTCCCACGGTCTGTAAGAAAGTGGAGCAATTTAGCTCAGCACCATCCCGACTTGGTGGGGTGGATGTCAGACAAAGCTGACTTCTCTTGTCATGCTTACCTCTTCCTACTTTGTTGAGCAAGCAGTGTGAAATAGCAGAGCCACTTAGCAAGATAGACATGCCTTGACATTTGACTCTCTGAACCAGCTGGAAGATGCTGCAATGAAGCAAGGCCAACATTGCGAATTGGGAGTCACAAAATTGAGAAGGGGATGAAAACTTGGAAAAAGTAGACTATAGTGAGATTATAGTAATAACACAAATAAAATAAAAAATGAAATTCTACAAATGCTTAAAAAAATATTTAGAAAAATAGAACTACAAATTGCACAACTATTGACCCCTATTTTTAGACATGCCTAAAAAAGTTAAGGAGTTATATGGCTTAACAAATTACATATATTACATGGATTCACTCTGTGGGACATAATAGGGATGACATTCTTTTTCAAACTACTTCCCCTTCCTATGTCCCCCACACAATAAACAATGTCTAAGGTCCCTCAGTGAAGTATTGAATTTCAAGCAAAGAATTAACTACAAAGACTAGATTATGTTTTTGGAAGACTCATAAATAGGGCTGTGATTCATACAGTCCCCTCCAAAGGTATTGGAACAGTAAGGCAAATTCCTTTGTGTTTGTTGTTCACTGAAGACATTTGGGTTAAAGATCAAAAGATGAGTATGAGACAAGAGTTCAGAATTTCAGCTTTCATTTCCTGGTATTCCCATCTAGATGTGTTAAACAACTCAGGACATACCACTTTGTTTGAACCCACCCATTTTTCAAGTGAGCAAAACTATTGGAACAGGTGACTGACAGATGTTTAATGTGCCCAATGTTGCCTTTTAGGTTGATTGTTCAAACATTAAATAGCTCTGCATGACAAGTCTAAGTTTCCACGCTTGGTTTGAACCTATAAAGACTGTATTTCTTGTAAAAGAGGATAAACCAACATGAAGACCAGAGAGCTGTCTATGGGAGAAAAGCAAGCCATTGTCAAGCTGAGAAAAGAAGTAAAATCGACCAGAGCCATTGGACAAACAATGGGCATAGCAAGCACAACAATTTGCAATGTCCTGAAAAAGAAGCTACTGGTGTACTGAGCATCAGATTTCGAACAGGTCGGCCAAGGAAAACAGCAGTAGTTGATGACAGTAATATTGTGAGAAAACTCCCAAAACATCAGTAAGTGACATCACCAACAACCACAGTGCAGGGGTGAAGGTATCACAATCCACTGTTCAAATAAGACTCAGAGAGCAGAAATATAGAGGCCACACCACAACATGCAAATCACTCATCAGCAGTAAAAATCGGAAGGTCAAATTGAAATTTGCAAAGAAGTACAGAGATGAGCCGCAAAAGTTCTGGAACACAATCTTATGGACTGATGAGACCAAGATTAATATCTACCAAAGCGATGGAAAGGCCAATGTGTGGAGAAAGAAAGGAACTGCTTATGATCCGAAGCACACAAGCTCATCTGTGAAGCATTGTGGAGGTAATGTCATGGCTTGGGAGTGCATGGCTGCTTCTGGAACAGGCTCATTATTATTTATTGATGATGTAACTGATGATGATTGCAGCAGAATGAATTCAGAAGTGTACAGAAACATCTTGTCTGCCAATTTACGGAGAAATACATTGAAACTAATCGGTAGCAAGTTTATCATGCAGCAGGACAATGACCCAAAGCACAATGCCAACAAAACAAAGGACTTCATCAGGGGAAAAAAGTGGAAGGTTTTAGACTGGCCAAGTCAATCACTTGACCTTAACCCAATAGAGCATGCATTTCACAGCTTTAAGAAGAGACTGAATGGAGAGACACCCGAAACAAACAAGAACCAAAAGAAGCTCCAGTAAAAGCCCGGAATAGCATCACAAATGAAGAATGCAACAGTTTGGTGATCTCGATGGGTCGCAGGCTTGAGGAAGTAATTGCAAGCAAGGGTTATGCCCCCAAATATTAAATGTTATTTACTTTAAGATTATTTGTTCCTGGTATAATACAAACGGTGATATGTCCTAAGTTGTTTAACTCATCTAGATGTGACTACCAGGAAATTAAAGCAGAAAGTCTGAACTCTTGTCTCATACTCATCTTTTGATCTTGAAACCAAATGTCTTCATTAACCAATATAAACAAAGGAATTTGCCTTGCCATTCCAATACTTTTGGAGGGGACTGTATAGACTGTATATTATCATTAAGAATCAGACTTAGAGTATCGTTTTAAGCATGGCCAACTAGTAATTTGCCTCTGGATTATTTAATAAACCACCCAGAAAAATCTAAGATACAGTCGCCCTCATTATCTAATCTGCAAGTAAGGAAGGAATCCACGTTGTAGTGACTTCACAATAATATTCTATATTACAGAGTAAAAAATAGAAATATTGAAAGGCAAAATAATCCATAACATGCATCATATATGAAACAATGCATTAATGTTAAACCTCATAAAAAAAGCTGTATAAGTATTAATCATCAAAGTTTTCCAACACAAAACATTACTGAGTAACTGCTTCATTGTCAAGCATGGTGGGGGCTGCTTCATGATATGGATATGTGAGTTTTTATAGATAAAAAGAAACAGGATGCAGCTTAGAGTAGGTAAAACAATCTGCTACAGTGTGCTTTACACCAAACGCTGGGATAGGGATATTTTTAGCAAGAGAATAAGCAATAGAAACAAGGCAAAATATACACTGGAGTTGGGTAAGAACGTTCCTGAGTGCCCACGTTACAGATCTGACTGTAATATATATGTAAAAATACATTTGTTTTCCACTTTGATATTAAAGAATATTTTGTGGAGGAAAAAATCTATTTATACTTTGTAACGCAAAAAAATCCCAAGGGGGTGAATACTTATTCAATCCACTGTATATAAACATTTTCTAATATTTAAGACAATGAATCCCTCTTCTCTGTCTTCTCCAAAGTAAACTGGAACATCTTTCTAATGTTCTAACAGATACCCATCTAAACATTTAGCCAACTATATCTCTACCTTACTCTACCTGAATGTATTCAACAACACTTCACAAACTGTCATTTTAGAGAGGGGCTTTGAGATTTAGACTGCATAACTGTGCAAATAAATTAGTTTGAAATCCAGTGTTGGTTGGCTGGGATGTTGTCTTGGCCAAATAAAAGACGCCAAAGTATTATGCAAAATAATTGACATAAATCAACTAACCCATGCACATATACTCTACTCATATTTGACAAAATCAAACATAATGGTATATTTCTTAAATATAATCATGCCTAACTAATTACTTTATACTAATGTATTCTCACCGCATGTGAGAATTCCAATGTGTTAATGTGGCAATAAATCAGTGTTGAAGGCAAGAAAAAAGAAATGAAAATAGGAAAAAAAGGGAAATTCATAAACAATGTACATTATTGCAAAAATAACCGCTGATTGTACGAAACTATTTAAACAATTTATATCTTGCACATTGATCCTTGACTGCATAAATAAACTCGCAACCCACTTCAAAAACGATAGTACTTTGCCTCTTATGTTAAAATCAATTAAATTACAAGTACAGATTTGATGCAATATAAGGTCAGTATCTAGAATGAACACGTGTATACTGTATGACTACCTGTTTGTGGCTCAATAGAAGACGGTAAACATTGTGTTTTCTTGAATCAGAAAAGATGACTAACTATCACTGAGTTAGTTTTGAATTACATTAATCATAAGATGAATGTCTAAAATCTTTTATTACCAATAATATTTGGTAGTAACTCGCCGTCACATGTATTTAGCCTTGAGCCCAAGGCAAGTTAAAAACAATCAAGCTGTTAACATTCTTCAGTTCTATATAAATGAATTGCTAATTTAGGATTCAAGCATACATCCTTACAATCTTCTTACGTTTCAAAATAACTGGAATTAAACAACACCATTTTTATTCAATTCTAACTGCTTTACATTACACAGGCTTTATGGAACTTCATTAGGATTTGAAAGATCAGAAAGCTGCACAGATCAGAATAATAAATAAAATTCTCTCTTGATAATAAGTAATATGTAAGAGCAAATAAAGGGTGCGAAAACAAGGAAAGAAATTACGGTTACTAACAATTACACAAAACAAATGCTTTTGAAACAGCTCCATGCACAAGCATGTCCCAACAAGAGCAGTTAGACAAGGCTTTAGCAGTGGGGAATGGAATAAGACTGGTGAGTGCCACTTCCAAACATGAATGGTTCCTTATCTACCAAGTAAATAGTATAGCCAACACTGAGACACACCAAGACACACTCCCACCACGGCGGAATCTGCTGAAGCACATCCCTCTGACAGCCTTGTCTACTGCATCTCCCCACTAAAACGTCAGATGGTAAAATAGTAAGGCAGCTGTTAGCTCCCGTCTACCAAAAGTGCATCTCTGAACATATCCAGTAAAGCACCCTCACCTCCCCCCCAACCCCTCACCCCCGTCCCCCCATCCCCCCATCAGGGCAGATGGAGTGGCTACGCACTTGACTGGTAACAGCTTGGATCAGCAGATATATATATATATATATATATATATATATATATATATATATATACATATTTCTTTTCTTTTTTTGCTTTCATGACTGCTTACTTCAGCTTTCACCAAACCCAGGCGAGTCACAAATCATCACCAGCGAACCAGGGCAGCCTCGGTCCGAATGCTCCTGGTCTCATCTTTCTCCCGTGCTTCGCTCTATATCCAGTCCTCCTTTGCCTGTGTCTGTCCCTGAATGGCGCCATTTTTAAAGGCCGTTGACACAACTGCAGAGAGTTAGGGGCCTGTGCCGCTAGTTTTGATGAGTTCACTGAAGGGTCAAAACAAGTATAGGGTTAAGAGTTATTTCGAATCGCATTGACTTAATGTATTGAACTTTTGTTTGTAAAACAAAAATGTAGGGGAACAAAAACACACAATACTCTACAACACATTTCATCTGAATACACGTTATTAAGATAAATCTTACCTCAGTTCAGATTCCGTCAGGTTAAGAAATGGACAAAAATTATTGCTAGACCAATATTCAACAGCATTACAAGGGCAACCAGTATTGAGTTAGGACCCTGCAGAAAAGACAAAGATATAGGAAGATTTCAATAATGGCATTAATATGTCAGCTGGGTGTTTTCACTGAATAATAGACTACCTTTTATGTGTCATACGTTGTTCTGAAATGACACCTTTCTTTCTCTTTGCTTCAGTTTTCCCATTTTCATCATCATACAGTACATTGAGTTACTTACTGACTCTTCCTCTACCAAATCCGTGGTGATCTCCAAGCTGGCTTGTTTCCTAGTTTCGGCTAGGCTTTTTTGCTTATACGAATCTTGTTTCTTAACTTTTGGCTCAGGTTTGGTTTCTTTGGCAGTTGGCACTAAAGGTTTTGGCACTAAAGGTTTTGGGGTGGGTGCTCTGTATGGCACTGTAGGCTTTGGAGGTGGTGGCATCCGGGCGAGGGTGGATGGGGTCACATGCTCCTCTACTCCCTCAGGTTCTTCTGGAGGGATCTTTATATCTGCCTTCACATAGTAGCCGTGGTACTCAGTGTCAGTGTGCAGCTGTCCATTACCAGGACTCGTGGGGGCTAAATCCACCTTGAACGGTTGCGTTTGAGGAGGCACTTCCTGACTTACTTCCTGTTTCAGCAATGTCTTAGACACTGCCTTTGTGAGGACCTGGCTCTCTGGTACGGTGGTATGGTTCTCTTTCCCTTGCTTTGAGGCCAGCTTGCTGAAGAAGTTTTTCTTAGGCTCCGGAGCTGGCGCTAGCAGGGGTGTTGATGGAGGAGAAGGCTGGGGACTTGCGGTGGGAGATTGGTCTGGAGTTGTGCCTTTACGATAGAAATGAGGGCTACTTGAAGGGGACTTCTCTTTCTTTTCCTCTTGGACAATAGGTTCAATTGGTTCATTGAACCTCTGCTTTATATAATCAGGGCCTAGAAAATGGAAGGGCTTTATTATCATCATATACTTCCACACATTTGTCTTTCTACTGACACCAGATTTGATCTGTTATCTAGATGGCCCCGTGTTTATATTACGAGCAGCCCCACTTTTTATCTTCAATGTCTTAGAAGTAAATTCTAATTTAAGATACAGAAACAAACACACCTGCAGTGATGCTTGAAAATATGTGAACCCCTTGTGCAATTATAGATTTGTTTAGTGTTCAACACAAAATCTTAATTTAATCAGAATCAGTCATGTTTTATCTGACACAACAGATGTATATTTATATTTCAATTAAAATTAAGGAGTGCAGGTGCAAAAATAAATGAAAACAAGATGCATTGGTAAAATCAAGTATGTAAGTAGAATCAGGTGGGTAAATAATGAACTAATTAAAGGAGTTCAATCAAAGGGGGATCTGTAGGATACTGGGAAACAGTTTGGATGGGACTCCAAACTGTAAATAGAAACATCCAGTCCCTTACTGCATCTCAGGTTACTGTGCATGCTTCAACTGTAAGAACACTGAATTTAAATGGCATTCATGGGAGAATTGGTAGGTAGAAGCCACTTTTCCAGAAGAACTTCCCATGAAACCACCTGGACAAACCTAAACATTTTAGGAAGTCCATTCTCAGGATAGATGAGTCAAAAATGTACCTTTTTGGTCACAATCAAAACCGTTATATTTTGCAAAAACAAAATACTGCCTGCAGCCAAAAGAACCTTATCTCAACAGACAAGGATGATGGTGGGAATTTCTAGATCTGGGTCTGCTTTTCCTTCATTGTACTTTGTCAACCGCACTTTCCTTAAGAATATTTCTGCAGTATACCAGGAGAGTCTCCAACAGAATGTTGGGCCATCAGTCAAGGAGCTAGAGCTGGTCCGAAAATGGGTCTTTCAACAAGACAATGACCCAATGTATTTAAGCAAACCTACCAAAGAAGGACTCAGGAGAAAGAAGATTTGTGTTTTGGAGAAAAAGTCCTGACCATAATCCAATCAAGATGCTGTGGCAGGAACTGAAACAGGCAGTACATGCCAGACATCCTAAAACTTAACCAAATTGGCTATAGGATATTGCTGCTAATGGAGGTGCAAGTGGAGGTGCCACAAGCAAATGAATGGAAAGGTTTACTTATTTTCCACACAAGAAATCAGAGTTTTTGTTAAGATGGCAATTGTGTTTATTACAAATTGGGGTTTTACATTAAAACATGACCATCCCTGTAGGGTTCACATATTTTCAAGCAGCACGGTAGATATTATGTTGTGTTGCATTTGGTGAATCATAAATTCACACGTATTCACTGTCAGTACCTCCTGGTTGTGATGTCTGTTTGGTGTCTATGATTTCACAGATGGAGTATTTATTATCGTTTCCTGGCCCATTGCTCATGACAAACATTCGACCCTGCAGCCCCACTTAAAGGAGTTTCAAAGCTAACCCAATTGGTTTTACATTTTCAACATTCTCATGACCACTGTTGAGGACACTGTCAACAGCTGACATGAGTGAAGCTGTCAGGCCAACAAAGTTGAGACCTTTCTGACGCAAGCAGTGTTACCAAATGGAATCATGGTTTGTAATGGGTTTTTCTTCAGCTATTAATAGCATCAAAGTGCTAAGATCACTTACTAAATCTTTACAAGCTCAGCAGTTGTTCATAAGCAGCCAATCAAAGCTCATTTCATTAAAATAATTGTTAATATATACAGTGGATATAAAAAGTCTACAAACCCCTGTTAAAATGCCAGGTTTAGCGATTGATATAAGAATGAGACAAAGATAAATCATGTCAGAAATGTGTTCCCTTTTAATATGACCAATAATGTGTACAATTCAACTGATAAACAAACTGAAATCTTCGAGGGGGAAATATGACAAATATAATATAAATATAGGATTTTCCTGACATTTCTTAGTTGCATCTCAGAGCAAAAGTTGCATCCACAGAGAGCATCAGAGGGATCTCATTGTTGAAAGATATCAGTCAGGGGAAGGGTACAAAAGAATTTCCAAAGCATTAGATATACCATGGAACACAGTGAAAACCGTCATCATCAAGTGGAGCAAATATGGCAAAACAAAAACATTACCAAGAACTGGACGTCCCTCCAAAACAGAAAAGATGAGAAAAAACTGGTCGGGGAGGCTTCTGAGAGTCCTACAGCAACATTAAAGAAGCTGCAGGAATTTCTGGCAAGGACATACTGTGTGCTACATGTGACAACAATCTCAGGTATTCTTCATATGAATGGGCTATGGGGTAGGGTGGCAAGACAGAAGCCTTTTCTTACAAAGAAAAATATCCAAGCCCAGCTGAAGATTGCAAAAACAATCATCAAGTCTCCCAAAAGCACGTGGGAAAATGTGTCATGGTCTGATGAAACAAAGGGTGAACTTTTTTGCCATGAATCCAAAAAGTATGTTTGGCACAAAAACAAAATTGCACAACACCCAAAGAACACCATACCCACAGTGAAGCATTGTGGGGGCAGCATCATGCTTTGGGGCGGTTTTTCTTCAGCTGGAACCAGGGCCTTAGTCAGGGTGTAGGGAATTATGAACAGTTCCAAATACCAGGCAATTTTGGCACAAAACCACAAAACCTTTTTGTCTGTTAAGATGATGAAGAAGTTCACCTTTCAGCACGACAATGACCCAAAGCACCCATCCAATTCCACAAAAGCATGGCTTCACCAGAAGAAGATTAATGTTTTGGAATGGGCCAGGCAGAGCCCAGACCTAAATCCAATTGAACATCTGTGGGGTGATCTGAAGGGTGCTGTGCACAGGAGATCTGACAGATTTGGAGTGATTTTGCAAAGAAGAGTGGGCAAATATTGCCACTACAAGATGTGCCAATGCTAATAGACTCCTAACCAAAAAGACGGAGTGCTGTAATAATATCAAAAGGTGTTATAACAAAGAATGAGTTTAAGGGTGTGCACACTTATGCAACCAGGTTATTGTGTGTTTTACATTTTTTATTTTTCCACCTCAAAGATTTCAGTTGGTTTTTCAATTGAATTGTTCACGTTATAGGTCACATTAAAGGGGGAAAAAGTTCTGACATCATTTATCTTTCTCAAATTTTTTGCTTCACAAACACCTGGCATTTTAACAGGTGTGACTTTTTATATCCACTGTATATATTTAATTAAAAAACAGAAATAAGGAATGATTGAAGTTACAGACCCCAGTTTGAAAGCAGCTTGTAATAGAAGATAACTATGATGTGATTTTGTCACCTAGTTATCAAAGGAATGCCCTAACTATAGGACAAGCTGGATTATTGACTAAAGTTACAATGGTTATTAGGGGATGTATATTATCTTGGTTCCAGATCAAAGATTTTGCCAGGCTACATAGTTCAGACATGTGAAAATACATGAAACAGGCACATGAACAGTAGTGTTTTCCTCTTTCATCTCACTTAAAAAAACGTCTCTTGCAGGTATAAATATATTAGTTTGTACAAGAAAACCATGTACATGTAGACAACAATGCCACTGTAGTATGTTTACTGAAAATGTTACAATAAATCTGTGACACTTCATGTCCCAATAAACAACAACCGTGTATGTTTTAAAAGACTCTGATGTGAATTATGATAATTACATTCTTCCCCAAACCGATTTGCATTTACATCTTCTACATTTGCATATACATCTGCCCCAGCATAAAGAGAAACAGAGCGCAGAGACACAAAGGACAGGGGACAAAGGTGGTTATAAAAAGAGCCTTTGAGACCGATGAATGCTGAGGTTTGTTTGGGTTCATTGGTTTACCTGGTTGATGGAAGCTGGGGGACAGTTCCCGTGCCACCGCCCTGGCTGTGTCTGAGTCCTGGCTGGCTTGCTGACCAGCCTGGTCAGCAGCATCGCCTTTACTCCTGGCATGAGCCGTTCTGAATGAATGGAAAGCAGAATTGAAACTGGTTAGACATACAGGGGTTCAAATAGTGTTTGCTTTCCACAGCATTTTGTTTGGGGCACCAGACCAACAGTGTTAGTACCTTTGAGACTATTATTTGGTGTTCATTGTGTGAGGCCAACCTAATCAGACAGTAATGAAATTATTATTGAAATATTTTTCAGATGCTTAAAACTAGAAGCGCAAATAAGCACTAAATGCAGTTGGGCCTTTAGACAGTCAGTACCGTCTCATATGGTGGAGAATTCTGTTGGACTAAAAGCCTTTCTCATATTCCAATGAGAAATTAAATTAGAAATCTGATATTTCACATGAATATAGTGTGGTTGTAGGGTTGAATGACTCATGCCATTAGTCTTCAAGAGATAAGTGTACTGATATCTGATTGAGTCATTGTGTACTAAGCCGCCCATGTGCTGCATACTGTAGCTACAGTATAATCTTATATAAGCATACTTTCATAATCAAGTCATTGTCACGAGTGCCTTGGGGATCTGGGGAATTTTGTATTAGCCAAAATCCTTTTAATGGACCAGAAAAAATGGGCCATTGAAATACTTATCTGGGGCGTCTCATCCAACACAGACAACTATGAGACCAGAGCGGCCCTGACAAAGATTTCAGTTTGCTTTTTTCAATTGAAAAGTTCACGTTATAGGTTACATTGAAGGTGGATAAAGTTCTGACATGATTTATCTTTGTCTAATTTTTTTACATCCCAAACACCTTGCATTTTAACAGGGATGTGTAGACTTTACAACCTGGAGGTGGAAAATAATTAGGTTTTTGCCAGAATATATCTGCATACATCAACATAATCTTTGCTGAGGTTTTAATTGGCGACTCCATGGCAATCCTCACGCCTTATACATCATCATTAGCATCATGCCGAAAAACCTCAGACTACCTCTACCTTATATGACATGACAAAAGACGGCAAATTGAAACGTTCCTCGAAGCCTTCAGGAGAGCTCTGAGGAAAGGTGGGTGGTATCTCCAAAACAGCACCTCTCAGCCAGCCAGACTGAGGAGTACACCAGATGATAGTGGTTGACAGAGATGGGGTACAGTCGCAGCTCAGCTGCTGCTAGGCTATATTCCTGTCAGCTGTTGATAAGCCAAGTCCTGCCTTGCCTTATTTAGTAAGAGCTCAGCACTGACTGATACACTAGCTGCTGGCCTCACATGTGCGCAGGGCAACAGTTAGCACAAACCGTCCAGTCTGGTCTAGGATCTGCCCAACATGCCCCCCCTTCTCCCTCTCCCTGTCTCCCGCTCCTTTGCTCCATAGGGCTCCCATCCAGATGACGGGAGACGTGATGCCGGCCAAACCCAGTCCACACGTTCCAACGCTCTTACCACATAGAAGTCTACAAAGGCATTGATTTCAGGCATTATTGCACTAAGGAACATATTACTATTTATTGACAGTAGTAGTTGTTGTGGTGAGCGTAGATACTGCAGAGCTATTGGTTGTTTTACAAGGTAGTAATCATTTATTTACAGAGCAGATTGGTCAAAGAACAGCATATGCATGTTAATGTTCAATGTACCATTGAAAGAATATAATATATAAATCTTTACGGATCTTTAGCATGAAATTAGTTTGAATTCAGTTTGGAATCATTCTTAGTTGGTTGCCTAATGACTTATACAGCTCCGGAAAAAAATTAAGAGACCACTACACCTTTTCCTTTCCTTTCCATAATAGATGGGAAGGAAAGTTTTGAGTGAGGAACAGGAGCGTTCAATTTGCAGTGGTCTCTTAATTTTAATCCTTCTGTTCCTCACTCCAAACCTTCTCAACTTTTTTGGAAAGGAAAGAGAAAGGTGCAGTGGTCTCTTAATTTGAATCCTTCTGTTCCTCACTGAAAACCTTCTTGGCTTTTTTGGAAAGGAAAGAGAAAGGTGCAGTGGTCTCTAAATTTGAATCCTTCTGTTCCTCACTCAAAACCTTCTCGACTTTTTTGGAAAGGAAAGAGAAAGGTGCAGTGGTCTCTTATTCTTTTCCGGAGCTGTATATTCATAGACCATACTTTGTATGTCATGTTAGCTACAGTATTTAGTATGTCCTAACATGGAATACACATATATACTGTACCTGGCTAGCTTAAGTTGATGTGTCTAAGAGAACTTCCAGATCCATTTTGAAATATGTAATCCCTGCTTTTGAAAATGCCATAGTCACTGAATGTGCATGCCGAAAACATTAATTTGACATGTAATTTTCCCAGGACTGGCCACCTACACCTCACTACTGACAGTTGTAGAATCTTCAGATGCAATTTTAAAACCAGATTATGCATCTTCAGTTTTTCTCTTGTTATGTTGGTCACTGTGTTAGCTGACTGTTGACCATGTTAGCTAACATTTTATTTTATTTTAAATAGCTAGCCAGCTATTTAAATGTGTAGTCTTCAGTACATGAACGCCGACCTGACAAGCAGATAACAAGCTTAGAGGCTGTGGCCTAAAGAGGACCCCTATAGGTTGTGTTGATCATTCTTACTCATACTCAGAGATCATGTTCATACTCAGAGATCATATCATACTTTAGAAATCATATAAAAATAGCAAAATCTGTAAAGATCTGAATTTTCCAGCAAACAAATCAACTCCAACAAGTCCAACAAGCACATGCCAATCAAATGTATTTCAGGTGACCATAAACGCAGCATGGGTTACCAGATGTCCATGCTAATATTACACAGCCGGTATTCTGGTCTTGGATATCTTTAAGATAAGATGCAAAAAAAGAAAGATTTATGTCTTCATTTTATTGTGTTATAACACAAAATCAAAATGGATTTAATCAGGAGTTTCTGCTACCGAAAAAATGTAATCAATAAATTATTCTAAATTACAAATACAAAACCGAAAATAATGTATTGCATGCTGTAGATATACACCCCTTTAATCCGTATTTGGTAGAAGCACCTTCAACAGCAATTAGCAACATATGTGTTGCCTTCTTTGAACATCTGGAAGGAACAGGTTTTGCCCACTATTCTTTGCAAAATCCCTCAAGCCATGTTACGTTGGATGGGTACATTTGGTAAACAGCAATTTTCAAATGTTGCCACTTTTTCCCAATTGATTTGAGGTACGGGTTTTGACTTGTCCATTCAAGGCCATTCACAAACTTGTCCCCGCGTTGTTGTGCTGAATGATGAATCGTCATCCTAGTCTGATGACTTGTCTGCTCTGGATCACACTCCTTTGCTCCTTAGTCCTGACCAGTCTCACAGTACCTGCCATCGAGATGCATCCCCATAGCACGAAAACCGTGCCTCCCCAAACATAGTGCTTGCGCCAAACGTAGTGCTCAAAAAGCTAAATTTTGGTCCTATTAGACCATAGAATCTTCTTCCTCTTGGTCTCAGAGTCTCCATGCCTTCTGTCAAACTCTAGCGGAGATTGTTGTGCGTGCTGTGGGCGCGTTTTCTTTACCACTCTTCCATGAAAAAGCACTTCTGTGAAGCTCCTGAACACCTGAACAGTGTCTCTCAGCTCAGCCGTGCAAGATTGTAACTCTTGCCATAGGCTACCAGGTGGCCACCCATCCCAATGTCCTTCTTGTCCATGTACTCAGTTTTTTAGGATGGCCTGTTCTAGTTTATTTCATGTTGTAACACAATAAAATATGCAAAGTCCATAGGGGGTGATTACTTTTGAGAGATACTGTAGTAATATTCTTGCATTTCATAGTTTGATTTAGCTGTTAAACAATAATGTGCCTAGTACACATGGACACATCTGAAATTAAACTACCTGTGGGTAGAAAATAAACATTCTCCCACAGTGTGGCATTCTAACAACATGTGGCAAGGCATCCTAATCCAGCCGATGACTACACCCTTTTCAGCTAAAAACTAAAAGCAGTGTCTCCAGTAGGCACGCAATCACCCACATTGGAAAATTGGTAGGTGAGTATTGGAAAAAACACTGGTTGTATCCCGCTGATGACAGTCTGAATTTGGCCTAAGATTCATGAGCCCATTGACCAGTCTTGGCTGGTGTCAGCTATTCAACCTGGTGACACTAGTGTAATGGTTTGGAAATGTTTTCCTGGCACATGTTATATGCCCCTTGATATCAACTGACACCACTACTTCCTGAAAATCTTTGAGATGAGATGGAATGGGATGTTTGCATTATGAATATAAGCAATAACCATTGTGTCAGTATGGAACAACATCCCCGAAGAACATTTCTAACACTGTAGAATCAATGCTGCCCAAGGATACAGGCTTTTCAACACATTACTATACAGTATGGATACCAAGCCAACTGGGCAATTTTACACATACTGTATTAGTGTGCACGTAACATATATTCAATGAAAAACTGAAAGGAGGCTATATCTTAGAAATAGTTTTCCCATCTGACCTTTAAGGGCTGGGGTCACAGACAGAGATTTATCCGACTCCTTGACAAAAAAATCATGTTCACAAGAGATTCCCCATGATTTATGATTGTATAGTGGAGATCATGTTAATGACTGTATAGTGGAGATCATGTTAATGACTGTATAGAGGAGATCATTTTAATGACTGTATAGTGGAGATCATGTTAATGACTGTATAGTGGAGATCATGGTAATGATCTGCCCTGGCGGTGTTTTTACACAAAACCCAAAATAACATTCTATTTCGCAACATGGGATTACCTGTGAGAAACCGACTTTGTACTGCTGCTTAGAACCCTCTTCAACCCTTATTTGACCAACATGTTGTAAAAAATTTTGTAGTGTGTGTGTCTATACTGTCCATTTGGTTCCATACAAACTATATTGTTAATAATTAGACCAATAGCCTACTTAATCTAAACATCTAATAAACAATAGCAATTGTTTATTTAGATCATCTTAATGATTGTATAGAGGAGATCATGTTAATGATTGTATAGAGGAGAACTTGTTTATGATTGTATACAGGAGATCATGTTAATTACTGTATAATGTAGATCATGTTTATGATTGTGTAGAGGAGATCATGTTTATGATTGTATAGAGGAGATCATGTTAATGACTGTATAGTGGAGATCATGTTAATGACTGTATAGAGGAGATCATGTTAATGACTGTATAGTGGAGATCATGTTAATGACTGTATAGTGGAGATCATGGTAATGATCTGCCCTGGCGGTGTTTTTACACAAAACCCAAAATAACATTCTATTTCGCAACATGGGATTACCTGTGAGAAACCGACTTTGTACTGCTGCTTAGAACCCTCTTCAACCCTTATTTGACCAACATGTTGTAAAATGTTTTATAGTGTGTGTGTCTATACTGTCCATTTGGCTCCATACAAACTATATTGTTAATAATTAGACCAATAGCCTACTTAATCTAAACATCTAATAAACAATAGCAATTGTTTATTTAGATCATGTTAATGATTGTATAGAGATCATGTTAATGATTGTATAGAGGATAACTTGTTTATGATTGTATACAGGAGATCATGTTAATTACTGTATAATGTAGATCATGTTTATGATTGTATAGAAGAGATCATGTTTATGATTGTATACAGGAGATCATGTTAATGACTGTATAGTGGAGATCATGTTAATGACAGTATAGTGGAGATCATGTTAATGACTGTATAGTGGAGATCATAGTAATGATCTGCCCTGGCGGTGTTTTTACACAAAACCCAAAATGACATTGTATTTTGCGACATGGGATTACCTCTGAGAAACCGACTTTGTACTGCTGCTTAGAACCCTCTTCAACCCTTATTTGACCAACATGTTGTAAAATGTTTTATAGTGTGTGTGTCTATACTGTCCATTTGGTTCCATACAAACTATATTGTTAATAATTAGACCAATAGCCTACTTAATCTAAACATCTAATAAACAATAGCAATTGTTTATTTAGATCATCTTAATGATTGTATACAGGAGAACTTGTTTATGATTGTATACAGGAGATCATGTTAATTACTGTATAATGTAGATCACGTTTATGATTGTATAGAGGAGATCATGTTTATGATTGTATAGAGGAGATCATGTTAATGACTGTATAGTGGAGATCATGTTAATGACTGTATAGAGGAGATCATGTTAATGACTGTATAGAGGAGATCATGTTTATGATTGTATAGAGGAGATCATGTTAATGACTGTATAGTGGAGATCATGTTAATGACTGTATAGAGGAGATCATGTTTATGATTGTATAGAGGAGATCATGTTAATGACTGTATAGTGGAGACCATGTTAATGATTGTATACAGGAGATCATGTTAATGACTGTATAGTGGAGATCATGTTAATGACAGTATAGTGGAGATCATGTTAATGACTGTATAGTGGAGATCATAGTAATGATCTGCCCTGGCGGTGTTTTTACACAAAACCCAAAATGACATTGTATTTTGCGACATGGGATTACCTGTGAGAAACCGACTTTGTACTGCTGCTAGGAACCCTCTTTAACCCTTATTTGACCAACATGTTGTAAAATGTTTTATGGTGTGTGTGTCTATATTGTCCATTTGGTTCTATACAAACTATATTGTTAATAAGTAGACCAATAGCCTACTCAATCTAAACATCTAATAAACAATAGCAATTGTTTGTTTAACAATAGCATGTACATCTGCCACTCTTTCAACTATTCCCTTTTATCACAACTCCCACACAGAGCCACAGACAAATACAGACATAAATAGCAATAGATAGAATGTAACAGATTATATAAATCTTTGAAAATCGACTGAAAAACCTCATGTAGCCGTTAATATACCATCCCTTTATAATCTTTTACTTGCCATTTACTTAAGTTCATCACCTGAACATGATTACACAAGTCTGTAACATGATGTGTGTGGGTTTTAGGTCTAACTATACTCATGGGGACCATATGTCCACAAGAAATTGGACTCATGGGGACCTTTTGCCGGTCCCCATGAGGCAAAAGTCAATTTGGCTCAAGGTTTAGAGTCAAACTTACAATTCATTTTAGAGATAGAATTGGTGTTTCTTTAAGGTCCAGGCATTGTTGGTTAGGTTTAGGGCTAATGTTAGGCATTACACCTAGGTAAAGTTTAGGCATTAATGTTACTTTATTGAGGTTAAGGTTAGGGTTAAATTAGGGTTAGGTAAAGGTTCGGATTAAGGTAAGGGTTATGGTTAGGGTTAGGTTTAGGGTTAAGATTAGGGCAAGGGAGCAGGCAATGGTCCCCATGAGGTTAGCTGTAGAAACTTGTGTGTATGTGTGCGGGTCCGGTCTAGGATACAGGACAATATATAAGTAAAAATACTAAGTAATAAGTAATAATGACATAACTAATATGATGTGAACTGACACACCTCTAAAATTATTGTCATAGATGAGCAAAAAACGTGTAATATAAATAACACGTGAGCTAAAATGAAAAATGTTGTAATTTTTTAAATACAATTAAAGCAATTTTGCACTGTTAATGTTAACAAGGCTTTTTCAATTTTTGGGGACAAACTCAGGGAACTTCCAACATTTCTTAATTTTGTGATTAATTAGCAATATCTTAGTGGATTTTGGTGGGTGCTTAGGGTCACAGTCTTGCTGGACATTGCACTTGCAGACAAGTTTCAGACTCCTGGCAGAGACGATCAGGTTTGACCTTAAAGATACAGTATCAATCATTTTTCTACACTAAACCCACCTGATGCACATGGCCAAAGTACACAGACCCTTGCACCTTGATCCAATCCCAGAGAGTTTTGACACTATGATTGTTTTATTTGATGAGACTTGTCGTCAGACAATTCTAAGATGGTTTTGTCAAATGTAATTCCCATAGTTTTGTGTGTGAGTATGTTCCGCACTAATCAACTATATTAATTTTCTAGGTATGTTAATATAGATGTCGTTGTCTATCACATAAAAAACTACTAATAAGCCATTAAATGTTTACCTTGAAGTAGCTATTTCGACTTTTGTTCTGGCAATAGCTGCTGCCCGTATGGCTCCTTCCACAGCTCGATCAACTTTCTGTTTAGTTTTGGTGTTTTTCAGAGGAATGAGCTGCTTCTTGATGCCTCGCACCAACACATTGTTTTTGTACTTCCCTTCTTCTCTGGTGCTGTCTGGGAAGATTGTGCATCCATAGCCATGACGTTTGTTGTTCATCCACTCCCCCTCGTATTTCATCCCGTTGGTACGCTCGCTGACACCAAAACCATTCCGTTTGTCATTCTTCCACTCCCCCATGTAGGACTCTGTGGTGGTGGCATCTACATTGTCCTCCAGGGGCGCATCGTCATCAACCCCTTCCCCAAAACTGATAGTGGAGTTGGCGTCACTGGAGCTGATTCGGCTGATGGAGCTTGCGGCATCGCTACGGGCCGAGCTTCGTTTGCTTGACAGGGACGACCTGGAGTCTGACTTTCTCAGGTTCTTGAGGCTACCAAACAGGGACCCTCTTCGGAACAGGCCCTTTTTCTTCTCCCCTTCGCCTTCACTGTGAAAGTTGAGAACGAAGCCTCCTCTGGTGCCAGCAGGGCTCTCCGACATGTCAGGGTTGGCATGGAGGACAGTGCCGTTGCTTTGTTCACTGCGCAGTGAAGCCAGCGATGTTCGGAGAGGTGAACGGATAACTGTAGCCATCCCATAAGGCACACTTTGTCGCACACCATATCCATGTCGCATCCCCCCTGTCCACTGGCCCTGGTATGTACCTGTTAGGAACACATATGGAATCAATACAAACATTCAGAAAGTAGTGAAAGCACAACAATTATTTTGTGTTGTTTGTGTTGTAGATCAAGACGACACCTGACGATTTCAGCAGCTAAATTTAAGTAGACTCTGGGCTCAGCCCACATGCATCGATTAACTATTACAATTTGGACTCTTAATATGTTCACCCTGCACAGCCAGAAGAGGACTAGTCACCCCTCTGCGCCTGGTTCCTCTCTAGGTTTCTTCCAAAATGTTGGCCTTCTTATGGAGTTTTTCCTAGTCACTGAAGTTCAACACTACTGTTGTTTGCTCCTTGGGGTTTAATGCCAGGTTTTTTTTGTAAAAGCACTTTGTGACAACTGCTGAAGTAATAAGGGCTTTATAAAAAACATTTGATTGATTGATTGATATTTGAGGAATAATGGAGTGAAGTTCAAAGTTCTTACACAACTGTGATTTCACAGAATTGAATTGGAAAACCACTACCAATCAATAAGGTCCTTATAATAATAGAAGCTTTTAAATGGATTGGAAATCCAAAATCAAATATCCCCCAGTTACAGTGATTCTGCTTTCAGCCAGATACACCAAATAACATACAAGATGCCATGTCCACTGCAAGATTCATATTTCAGATTTTGTTTGCATCAATATAAACCATCATTTATGATATCAGGGCAGTAGCCCTAAAACACATGCATAAATATCACATTTAAGGTCAGTGGCTTTCTCTTGTTATTGTAAAGGCGTGTGCACAACTGCTGAAGGTATGCAAATGTGGCACAGATGAAGGCATTTGATTGTGGTACCCTTACTCATGATAACATAATGAGGTAACAAAGAGTGCAGCAGCCTAAGACTTTCAGCCTAAAAACTGCATTTTGCAGATACGCAGCCACCCATAGTAATAACCTGTCTTCCAGCTGGCTGTGGCATAGAGCAGGGAGTAGGGGTTGTAGGATCATAAAACAAGCCATCAGACCCTATGCCCTGAAGAAGATCCCATAATTGAATTAGCATCAGCAATATAGTTAAACATCTAGCAGAGGGCAAGTTGGAGTTCTAACCCTATTGCTTACACCTGTCAAATCCTCTCAGATCTCCATGAGACATAGGGGCCGATATAGCTTTCCTTTGGCCTCTTGCTCAAAGGATCTAGTGGACGTACGGTAGTTTGACAGAAGTCATTCATTTCACTCAGCACACTGACGGACGTTGATTTGATTTCCATGTTGTCACACTCTAACCTGACAGACCTATGTCCTCAGTTTACACTGTTTCTGGGGTTCAGTATTTGGGCACACGCAGAAAATACTTTGAAACCTTGCATCGTAAGCGGCTCCCTGGTTTAAGAGGCTAAAGGGGGTGCAGTATTCTAAATACATCCTGCATTCTGGTGAACTCTCTGGGCGGTATACCACTCAGTCCATGCATATAGCTACCACCGAAAAGAATGTGCTATTTTAAAAGATGTAAGTAACTGAAGACATCGGGAAGTTTGTCAGTCAAGCCAACATAACTCCTTCTTACTATGGGCATCTTACTAGCCAAGCTCATTCACGGGGGACCACACAGCAAATACAGTTTGTTCGGGCTTTCTTTGATCTGGGCTTCAGACTGCAAACATGATATCCTGCTATTTTAACTTCTATGGTGTAATTTTTATGTTCTCATTTTTATATTTTTTAAACTGATTAAAGAACATAGTTTTGCTCTGATAATAGTATCTATTATTATGTTGATTTAAAAATATATATGTTATGTGTTGCATGCCAGGTGACACATCAAGACAAATATTGTCATTTTATTTTATTCTGTCAATTGATCCTGTAAGGGAGGGGTCACCAATAGGCAATTTGAGATGAAAATAAAATATGAATTGTTTACTAATCCACAGTATTGATTGCATGCATGTGAACGTATTGCACTGTGTTTGTACAATCTATAAACATCTAAAGATCTTTCCCCTATATTAATCAAAATGTGAAACACAATCAATCATCCTTTAAGTCCTGTAAGTTGCAAAAGGTTTATTGTTCTCTCTGGAATAACTTTGAATAAGGATGTTGTATGTTTTTGTGCACAAATATCTCTGTTTATGTTGAATCCAAATGTGAACTGAAATGTTCCTTAGATTTACAACGTAAACTGAGATTTCATTAAGAAAAGATTGCTGTTAGTATTTGTATGGTTTTATTGAATGCATAAATTTAAAGACCCCCCCCCCCACCACAGGACAAACAGAATTACAGGTATTTTCAGAGAGAACCATTTTCAAAGTATTGTCTATTGATGAATCAATGTTGTTGCTGGCAAATAGCAAACAATAAACACTCTTCAATTTGAGATTGTATAACTAGAAAAACAACAAGTTGAATATGATTAGTTGTTTAAATGTAGAGTCCCAATGCCATAAACACGTTAGTTGGGTCCACCAGACAATCTAGCATTCATTTGTGTGTAAATAATGCTGTACACTAAATTCCATAGTGCAACAGATAAATAAAGATCAATGATTGTCTATAGGTCTGTAGTAGTTAAAAGGCACTTTTCAAGTGTGGCTGAGTGATGTTTCTATTTATAGCCATGACCTCTATGGAAGAGCTCAGTACTGACTGACAAGTCCAGTCCTAATCTATATCAATAGAACCCTGTTGTGCGTCTTTACGTCACACTTAGTTTGATACAAGTCAATTGTTCCACAACATTCATTTTCAGTTAATAGAATACTTATTCTCCACTCTTTAATGTAAGGCTCAAATGTTTCCATATATAAATATGATATAATTGTATATGTATGTAAACATACGTTACATCGTTACATATTATATATATATAATATATGTGTGTGTGTGTGTGTGTGTGTGTGTGTGTGTGTGTA
>JACXGJ010004293.1:0-23177 GCA_016801105.1 Esox niger | reverse complement strand
AAACTAAGTGTGACGTAAAGACGCACAACAGGGTTCTATTGATATAGATTAGGACTGGACTTGTCAGTCAGTACTGAGCTCTTCCATAGAGGTCATGGCTATAAATAGAAACATCACTCAGCCACACTTGAAAAGTGCCTTTTAACTACTACAGACCTATAGACAATCATTGATCTTTATTTATCTGTTGCACTATGGAATTTAGTGTACAGCATTATTTACACACAAATGAATGCTAGATTGTCTGGTGGACCCAACTAACGTGTTTATGGCATTGGGACTCTACATTTAAACAACTAATCATATTCAACTTGTTGTTTTTCTAGTTATACAATCTCAAATTGAAGAGTGTTTATTGTTTGCTATTTGCCAGCAACAACATTGATTCATCAATAGACAATACTTTGAAAATGGTTCTCTCTGAAAATACCTGTAATTCTGTTTGTCCTGTGGTGGGGGGGGGGGTCTTTAAATTTATGCATTCAATAAAACCATACAAATACTAACAGCAATCTTTTCTTAATGAAATCTCAGTTTACGTTGTAAATCTAAGGAACATTTCAGTTCACATTTGGATTCAACATAAACAGAGATATTTGTGCACAAAAACATACAACATCCTTATTCAAAGTTATTCCAGAGAGAACAATAAACCTTTTGCAACTTACAGGACTTAAAGGATGATTGATTGTGTTTCACATTTTGATTAATATAGGGGAAAGATCTTTAGATGTTTATAGATTGTACAAACACAGTGCAATACGTTCACATGCATGCAATCAATACTGTGGATTAGTAAACAATTCATATTTTATTTTCATCTCAAATTGCCTATTGGTGACCCCTCCCTTACAGGATCAATTGACAGAATAAAATAAAATGACAATATTTGTCTTGATGTGTCACCTGGCATGCAACACATAACATATATATTTTTAAATCAACATAATAATAGATACTATTATCAGAGCAAAACTATGTTCTTTAATCAGTTTAAAAAATATAAAAATGAGAACATAAAAATTACACCATAGAAGTTAAAATAGCAGGATATCATGTTTGCAGTCTGAAGCCCAGATCAAAGAAAGCCCGAACAAACTGTATTTGCTGTGTGGTCCCCCGTGAATGAGCTTGGCTAGTAAGATGCCCATAGTAAGAAGGAGTTATGTTGGCTTGACTGACAAACTTCCCGATGTCTTCAGTTACTTACATCTTTTAAAATAGCACATTCTTTTCGGTGGTAGCTATATGCATGGACTGAGTGGTATACCGCCCAGAGAGTTCACCAGAATGCAGGATGTATTTAGAATACTGCACCCCCTTTAGCCTCTTAAACCAGGGAGCCGCTTACGATGCAAGGTTTCAAAGTATTTTCTGCGTGTGCCCAAATACTGAACCCCAGAAACAGTGTAAACTGAGGACATAGGTCTGTCAGGTTAGAGTGTGACAACATGGAAATCAAATCAACGTCCGTCAGTGTGCTGAGTGAAATGAATGACTTCTGTCAAACTACCGTACGTCCACTAGATCCTTTGAGCAAGAGGCCAAAGGAAAGCTATATCGGCCCCTATGTCTCATGGAGATCTGAGAGGATTTGACAGGTGTAAGCAATAGGGTTAGAACTCCAACTTGCCCTCTGCTAGATGTTTAACTATATTGCTGATGCTAATTCAATTATGGGATCTTCTTCAGGGCATAGGGTCTGATGGCTTGTTTTATGATCCTACAACCCCTACTCCCTGCTCTATGCCACAGCCAGCTGGAAGACAGGTTATTACTATGGGTGGCTGCGTATCTGCAAAATGCAGTTTTTAGGCTGAAAGTCTTAGGCTGCTGCACTCTTTGTTACCTCATTATGTTATCATGAGTAAGGGTACCACAATCAAATGCCTTCATCTGTGCCACATTTGCATACCTTCAGCAGTTGTGCACACGCCTTTACAATAACAAGAGAAAGCCACTGACCTTAAATGTGATATTTATGCATGTGTTTTAGGGCTACTGCCCTGATATCATAAATGATGGTTTATATTGATGCAAACAAAATCTGAAATATGAATCTTGCAGTGGACATGGCATCTTGTATGTTATTTGGTGTATCTGGCTGAAAGCAGAATCACTGTAACTGGGGGATATTTGATTTTGGATTTCCAATCCATTTAAAAGCTTCTATTATTATAAGGACCTTATTGATTGGTAGTGGTTTTCCAATTCAATTCTGTGAAATCACAGTTGTGTAAGAACTTTGAACTTCACTCCATTATTCCTCAAATATCAATCAATCAATCAAATGTTTTTTATAAAGCCCTTATTACTTCAGCAGTTGTCACAAAGTGCTTTTACAAAAAAAACCTGGCATTAAACCCCAAGGAGCAAACAACAGTAGTGTTGAACTTCAGTGACTAGGAAAAACTCCATAAGAAGGCCAACATTTTGGAAGAAACCTAGAGAGGAACCAGGCGCAGAGGGGTGACTAGTCCTCTTCTGGCTGTGCAGGGTGAACATATTAAGAGTCCAAATTGTAATAGTTAATCGATGCATGTGGGCTGAGCCCAGAGTCTACTTAAATTTAGCTGCTGAAATCGTCAGGTGTCGTCTTGATCTACAACACAAACAACACAAAATAATTGTTGTGCTTTCACTACTTTCTGAATGTTTGTATTGATTCCATATGTGTTCCTAACAGGTACATACCAGGGCCAGTGGACAGGGGGGATGCGACATGGATATGGTGTGCGACAAAGTGTGCCTTATGGGATGGCTACAGTTATCCGTTCACCTCTCCGAACATCGCTGGCTTCACTGCGCAGTGAACAAAGCAACGGCACTGTCCTCCATGCCAACCCTGACATGTCGGAGAGCCCTGCTGGCACCAGAGGAGGCTTCGTTCTCAACTTTCACAGTGAAGGCGAAGGGGAGAAGAAAAAGGGCCTGTTCCGAAGAGGGTCCCTGTTTGGTAGCCTCAAGAACCTGAGAAAGTCAGACTCCAGGTCGTCCCTGTCAAGCAAACGAAGCTCGGCCCGTAGCGATGCCGCAAGCTCCATCAGCCGAATCAGCTCCAGTGACGCCAACTCCACTATCAGTTTTGGGGAAGGGGTTGATGACGATGCGCCCCTGGAGGACAATGTAGATGCCACCACCACAGAGTCCTACATGGGGGAGTGGAAGAATGACAAACGGAATGGTTTTGGTGTCAGCGAGCGTACCAACGGGATGAAATACGAGGGGGAGTGGATGAACAACAAACGTCATGGCTATGGATGCACAATCTTCCCAGACAGCACCAGAGAAGAAGGGAAGTACAAAAACAATGTGTTGGTGCGAGGCATCAAGAAGCAGCTCATTCCTCTGAAAAACACCAAAACTAAACAGAAAGTTGATCGAGCTGTGGAAGGAGCCATACGGGCAGCAGCTATTGCCAGAACAAAAGTCGAAATAGCTACTTCAAGGTAAACATTTAATGGCTTATTAGTAGTTTTTTATGTGATAGACAACGACATCTATATTAACATACCTAGAAAATTAATATAGTTGATTAGTGCGGAACATACTCACACACAAAACTATGGGAATTACATTTGACAAAACCATCTTAGAATTGTCTGACGACAAGTCTCATCAAATAAAACAATCATAGTGTCAAAACTCTCTGGGATTGGATCAAGGTGCAAGGGTCTGTGTACTTTGGCCATGTGCATCAGGTGGGTTTAGTGTAGAAAAATGATTGATACTGTATCTTTAAGGTCAAACCTGATCGTCTCTGCCAGGAGTCTGAAACTTGTCTGCAAGTGCAATGTCCAGCAAGACTGTGACCCTAAGCACCCACCAAAATCCACTAAGATATTGCTAATTAATCACAAAATTAAGAAATGTTGGAAGTTCCCTGAGTTTGTCCCCAAAAATTGAAAAAGCCTTGTTAACATTAACAGTGCAAAATTGCTTTAATTGTATTTAAAAAATTACAACATTTTTCATTTTAGCTCACGTGTTATTTATATTACACGTTTTTTGCTCATCTATGACAATAATTTTAGAGGTGTGTCAGTTCACATCATATTAGTTATGTCATTATTACTTATTACTTAGTATTTTTACTTATATATTGTCCTGTATCCTAGACCGGACCCGCACACATACACACAAGTTTCTACAGCTAACCTCATGGGGACCATTGCCTGCTCCCTTGCCCTAATCTTAACCCTAAACCTAACCCTAACCATAACCCTTACCTTAATCCGAACCTTTACCTAACCCTAATTTAACCCTAACCTTAACCTCAATAAAGTAACATTAATGCCTAAACTTTACCTAGGTGTAATGCCTAACATTAGCCCTAAACCTAACCAACAATGCCTGGACCTTAAAGAAACACCAATTCTATCTCTAAAATGAATTGTAAGTTTGACTCTAAACCTTGAGCCAAATTGACTTTTGCCTCATGGGGACCGGCAAAAGGTCCCCATGAGTCCAATTTCTTGTGGACATATGGTCCCCATGAGTATAGTTAGACCTAAAACCCACACACATCATGTTACAGACTTGTGTAATCATGTTCAGGTGATGAACTTAAGTAAATGGCAAGTAAAAGATTATAAAGGGATGGTATATTAACGGCTACATGAGGTTTTTCAGTCGATTTTCAAAGATTTATATAATCTGTTACATTCTATCTATTGCTATTTATGTCTGTATTTGTCTGTGGCTCTGTGTGGGAGTTGTGATAAAAGGGAATAGTTGAAAGAGTGGCAGATGTACATGCTATTGTTAAACAAACAATTGCTATTGTTTATTAGATGTTTAGATTGAGTAGGCTATTGGTCTACTTATTAACAATATAGTTTGTATAGAACCAAATGGACAATATAGACACACACACCATAAAACATTTTACAACATGTTGGTCAAATAAGGGTTAAAGAGGGTTCCTAGCAGCAGTACAAAGTCGGTTTCTCACAGGTAATCCCATGTCGCAAAATACAATGTCATTTTGGGTTTTGTGTAAAAACACCGCCAGGGCAGATCATTACTATGATCTCCACTATACAGTCATTAACATGATCTCCACTATACTGTCATTAACATGATCTCCACTATACAGTCATTAACATGATCTCCTGTATACAATCATTAACATGGTCTCCACTATACAGTCATTAACATGATCTCCTCTATACAATCATAAACATGATCTCCTCTATACAGTCATTAACATGATCTCCACTATACAGTCATTAACATGATCTCCTCTATACAATCATAAACATGATCTCCTCTATACAGTCATTAACATGATCTCCTCTATACAGTCATTAACATGATCTCCACTATACAGTCATTAACATGATCTCCTCTATACAATCATAAACATGATCTCCTCTATACAATCATAAACGTGATCTACATTATACAGTAATTAACATGATCTCCTGTATACAATCATAAACAAGTTCTCCTGTATACAATCATTAAGATGATCTAAATAAACAATTGCTATTGTTTATTAGATGTTTAGATTAAGTAGGCTATTGGTCTAATTATTAACAATATAGTTTGTATGGAACCAAATGGACAGTATAGACACACACACTATAAAACATTTTACAACATGTTGGTCAAATAAGGGTTGAAGAGGGTTCTAAGCAGCAGTACAAAGTCGGTTTCTCAGAGGTAATCCCATGTCGCAAAATACAATGTCATTTTGGGTTTTGTGTAAAAACACCGCCAGGGCAGATCATTACTATGATCTCCACTATACAGTCATTAACATGATCTCCACTATACTGTCATTAACATGATCTCCACTATACAGTCATTAACATGATCTCCTGTATACAATCATAAACATGATCTCTTCTATACAATCATAAACATGATCTACATTATACAGTAATTAACATGATCTCCTGTATACAATCATAAACAAGTTATCCTCTATACAATCATTAACATGATCTCTATACAATCATTAACATGATCTAAATAAACAATTGCTATTGTTTATTAGATGTTTAGATTAAGTAGGCTATTGGTCTAATTATTAACAATATAGTTTGTATGGAGCCAAATGGACAGTATAGACACACACACTATAAAACATTTTACAACATGTTGGTCAAATAAGGGTTGAAGAGGGTTCTAAGCAGCAGTACAAAGTCGGTTTCTCACAGGTAATCCCATGTTGCGAAATAGAATGTTATTTTGGGTTTTGTGTAAAAACACCGCCAGGGCAGATCATTACCATGATCTCCACTATACAGTCATTAACATGATCTCCACTATACAGTCATTAACATGATCTCCTCTATACAGTCATTAACATGATCTCCACTATACAGTCATTAACATGATCTCCTCTATACAATCATAAACATGATCTCCTCTACACAATCATAAACATGATCTACATTATACAGTAATTAACATGATCTCCTGTATACAATCATAAACAAGTTCTCCTCTATACAATCATTAACATGATCTCCTCTATACAATCATTAAGATGATCTAAATAAACAATTGCTATTGTTTATTAGATGTTTAGATTAAGTAGGCTATTGGTCTAATTATTAACAATATAGTTTGTATGGAACCAAATGGACAGTATAGACACACACACTACAAAATTTTTTACAACATGTTGGTCAAATAAGGGTTGAAGAGGGTTCTAAGCAGCAGTACAAAGTCGGTTTCTCACAGGTAATCCCATGTTGCGAAATAGAATGTTATTTTGGGTTTTGTGTAAAAACACCGCCAGGGCAGATCATTACCATGATCTCCACTATACAGTCATTAACATGATCTCCACTATACAGTCATTAAAATGATCTCCTCTATACAGTCATTAACATGATCTCCACTATACAGTCATTAACATGATCTCCACTATACAATCATAAATCATGGGGAATCTCTTGTGAACATGATTTTTTTGTCAAGGAGTCGGATAAATCTCTGTCTGTGACCCCAGCCCTTAAAGGTCAGATGGGAAAACTATTTCTAAGATATAGCCTCCTTTCAGTTTTTCATTGAATATATGTTACGTGCACACTAATACAGTATGTGTAAAATTGCCCAGTTGGCTTGGTATCCATACTGTATAGTAATGTGTTGAAAAGCCTGTATCCTTGGGCAGCATTGATTCTACAGTGTTAGAAATGTTCTTCGGGGATGTTGTTCCATACTGACACAATGGTTATTGCTTATATTCATAATGCAAACATCCCATTCCATCTCATCTCAAAGATTTTCAGGAAGTAGTGGTGTCAGTTGATATCAAGGGGCATATAACATGTGCCAGGAAAACATTTCCAAACCATTACACTAGTGTCACCAGGTTGAATAGCTGACACCAGCCAAGACTGGTCAATGGGCTCATGAATCTTAGGCCAAATTCAGACTGTCATCAGCGGGATACAACCAGTGTTTTTTCCAATACTCACCTACCAATTTTCCAATGTGGGTGATTGCGTGCCTACTGGAGACACTGCTTTTAGTTTTTAGCTGAAAAGGGTGTAGTCATCGGCTGGATTAGGATGCCTTGCCACATGTTGTTAGAATGCCACACTGTGGGAGAATGTTTATTTTCTACCCACAGGTAGTTTAATTTCAGATGTGTCCATGTGTACTAGGCACATTATTGTTTAACAGCTAAATCAAACTATGAAATGCAAGAATATTACTACAGTATCTCTCAAAAGTAATCACCCCCTATGGACTTTGCATATTTTATTGTGTTACAACATGAAATAAACTAGAACAGGCCATCCTAAAAAACTGAGTACATGGACAAGAAGGACATTGGGATGGGTGGCCACCTGGTAGCCTATGGCAAGAGTTACAATCTTGCACGGCTGAGCTGAGAGACACTGTTCAGGTGTTCAGGAGCTTCACAGAAGTGCTTTTTCATGGAAGAGTGGTAAAGAAAACGCGCCCACAGCACGCACAACAATCTCCGCTAGAGTTTGACAGAAGGCATGGAGACTCTGAGACCAAGAGGAAGAAGATTCTATGGTCTAATAGGACCAAAATTTAGCTTTTTGAGCACTACGTTTGGCGCAAGCACTATGTTTGGGGAGGCACGGTTTTCGTGCTATGGGGATGCATCTCGATGGCAGGTACTGTGAGACTGGTCAGGACTAAGGAGCAAAGGAGTGTGATCCAGAGCAGACAAGTCATCAGACTAGGATGACGATTCATCATTCAGCACAACAACGCGGGGACAAGTTTGTGAATGGCCTTGAATGGACAAGTCAAAACCCGTACCTCAAATCAATTGGGAAAAAGTGGCAACATTTGAAAATTGCTGTTTACCAAATGTACCCATCCAACGTAACATGGCTTGAGGGATTTTGCAAAGAATAGTGGGCAAAACCTGTTCCTTCCAGATGTTCAAAGAAGGCAACACATATGTTGCTAATTGCTGTTGAAGGTGCTTCTACCAAATACGGATTAAAGGGGTGTATATCTACAGCATGCAATACATTATTTTCGGTTTTGTATTTGTAATTTAGAATAATTTATTGATTACATTTTTTCGGTAGCAGAAACTCCTGATTAAATCCATTTTGATTTTGTGTTATAACACAATAAAATGAAGACATAAATCTTTCTTTTTTTGCATCTTATCTTAAAGATATCCAAGACCAGAATACCGGCTGTGTAATATTAGCATGGACATCTGGTAACCCATGCTGCGTTTATGGTCACCTGAAATACATTTGATTGGCATGTGCTTGTTGGACTTGTTGGAGTTGATTTGTTTGCTGGAAAATTCAGATCTTTACAGATTTTGCTATTTTTATATGATTTCTAAAGTATGATATGATCTCTGAGTATGAACATGATCTCTGAGTATGAGTAAGAATGATCAACACAACCTATAGGGGTCCTCTTTAGGCCACAGCCTCTAAGCTTGTTATCTGCTTGTCAGGTCGGCGTTCATGTACTGAAGACTACACATTTAAATAGCTGGCTAGCTATTTAAAATAAAATAAAATGTTAGCTAACATGGTCAACAGTCAGCTAACACAGTGACCAACATAACAAGAGAAAAACTGAAGATGCATAATCTGGTTTTAAAATTGCATCTGAAGATTCTACAACTGTCAGTAGTGAGGTGTAGGTGGCCAGTCCTGGGAAAATTACATGTCAAATTAATGTTTTCGGCATGCACATTCAGTGACTATGGCATTTTCAAAAGCAGGGATTACATATTTCAAAATGGATCTGGAAGTTCTCTTAGACACATCAACTTAAGCTAGCCAGGTACAGTATATATGTGTATTCCATGTTAGGACATACTAAATACTGTAGCTAACATGACATACAAAGTATGGTCTATGAATATACAGCTCCGGAAAAGAATAAGAGACCACTGCACCTTTCTCTTTCCTTTCCAAAAAAGTCGAGAAGGTTTTGAGTGAGGAACAGAAGGATTCAAATTTAGAGACCACTGCACCTTTCTCTTTCCTTTCCAAAAAAGCCAAGAAGGTTTTCAGTGAGGAACAGAAGGATTCAAATTAAGAGACCACTGCACCTTTCTCTTTCCTTTCCAAAAAAGTTGAGAAGGTTTGGAGTGAGGAACAGAAGGATTAAAATTAAGAGACCACTGCAAATTGAACGCTCCTGTTCCTCACTCAAAACTTTCCTTCCCATCTATTATGGAAAGGAAAGGAAAAGGTGTAGTGGTCTCTTAATTTTTTTCCGGAGCTGTATAAGTCATTAGGCAACCAACTAAGAATGATTCCAAACTGAATTCAAACTAATTTCATGCTAAAGATCCGTAAAGATTTATATATTATATTCTTTCAATGGTACATTGAACATTAACATGCATATGCTGTTCTTTGACCAATCTGCTCTGTAAATAAATGATTACTACCTTGTAAAACAACCAATAGCTCTGCAGTATCTACGCTCACCACAACAACTACTACTGTCAATAAATAGTAATATGTTCCTTAGTGCAATAATGCCTGAAATCAATGCCTTTGTAGACTTCTATGTGGTAAGAGCGTTGGAACGTGTGGACTGGGTTTGGCCGGCATCACGTCTCCCGTCATCTGGATGGGAGCCCTATGGAGCAAAGGAGCGGGAGACAGGGAGAGGGAGAAGGGGGGGCATGTTGGGCAGATCCTAGACCAGACTGGACGGTTTGTGCTAACTGTTGCCCTGCGCACATGTGAGGCCAGCAGCTAGTGTATCAGTCAGTGCTGAGCTCTTACTAAATAAGGCAAGGCAGGACTTGGCTTATCAACAGCTGACAGGAATATAGCCTAGCAGCAGCTGAGCTGCGACTGTACCCCATCTCTGTCAACCACTATCATCTGGTGTACTCCTCAGTCTGGCTGGCTGAGAGGTGCTGTTTTGGAGATACCACCCACCTTTCCTCAGAGCTCTCCTGAAGGCTTCGAGGAACGTTTCAATTTGCCGTCTTTTGTCATGTCATATAAGGTAGAGGTAGTCTGAGGTTTTTCGGCATGATGCTAATGATGATGTATAAGGCGTGAGGATTGCCATGGAGTCGCCAATTAAAACCTCAGCAAAGATTATGTTGATGTATGCAGATATATTCTGGCAAAAACCTAATTATTTTCCACCTCCAGGTTGTAAAGTCTACACATCCCTGTTAAAATGCAAGGTGTTTGGGATGTAAAAAAATTAGACAAAGATAAATCATGTCAGAACTTTATCCACCTTCAATGTAACCTATAACGTGAACTTTTCAATTGAAAAAAGCAAACTGAAATCTTTGTCAGGGCCGCTCTGGTCTCATAGTTGTCTGTGTTGGATGAGACGCCCCAGATAAGTATTTCAATGGCCCATTTTTTCTGGTCCATTAAAAGGATTTTGGCTAATACAAAATTCCCCAGATCCCCAAGGCACTCGTGACAATGACTTGATTATGAAAGTATGCTTATATAAGATTATACTGTAGCTACAGTATGCAGCACATGGGCGGCTTAGTACACAATGACTCAATCAGATATCAGTACACTTATCTCTTGAAGACTAATGGCATGAGTCATTCAACCCTACAACCACACTATATTCATGTGAAATATCAGATTTCTAATTTAATTTCTCATTGGAATATGAGAAAGGCTTTTAGTCCAACAGAATTCTCCACCATATGAGACGGTACTGACTGTCTAAAGGCCCAACTGCATTTAGTGCTTATTTGCGCTTCTAGTTTTAAGCATCTGAAAAATATTTCAATAATAATTTCATTACTGTCTGATTAGGTTGGCCTCACACAATGAACACCAAATAATAGTCTCAAAGGTACTAACACTGTTGGTCTGGTGCCCCAAACAAAATGCTGTGGAAAGCAAACACTATTTGAACCCCTGTATGTCTAACCAGTTTCAATTCTGCTTTCCATTCATTCAGAACGGCTCATGCCAGGAGTAAAGGCGATGCTGCTGACCAGGCTGGTCAGCAAGCCAGCCAGGACTCAGACACAGCCAGGGCGGTGGCACGGGAACTGTCCCCCAGCTTCCATCAACCAGGTAAACCAATGAACCCAAACAAACCTCAGCATTCATCGGTCTCAAAGGCTCTTTTTATAACCACCTTTGTCCCCTGTCCTTTGTGTCTCTGCGCTCTGTTTCTCTTTATGCTGGGGCAGATGTATATGCAAATGTAGAAGATGTAAATGCAAATCGGTTTGGGGAAGAATGTAATTATCATAATTCACATCAGAGTCTTTTAAAACATACACGGTTGTTGTTTATTGGGACATGAAGTGTCACAGATTTATTGTAACATTTTCAGTAAACATACTACAGTGGCATTGTTGTCTACATGTACATGGTTTTCTTGTACAAACTAATATATTTATACCTGCAAGAGACGTTTTTTTAAGTGAGATGAAAGAGGAAAACACTACTGTTCATGTGCCTGTTTCATGTATTTTCACATGTCTGAACTATGTAGCCTGGCAAAATCTTTGATCTGGAACCAAGATAATATACATCCCCTAATAACCATTGTAACTTTAGTCAATAATCCAGCTTGTCCTATAGTTAGGGCATTCCTTTGATAACTAGGTGACAAAATCACATCATAGTTATCTTCTATTACAAGCTGCTTTCAAACTGGGGTCTGTAACTTCAATCATTCCTTATTTCTGTTTTTTAATTAAATATATACAGTGGATATAAAAAGTCACACCTGTTAAAATGCCAGGTGTTTGTGAAGCAAAAAATTTGAGAAAGATAAATGATGTCAGAACTTTTTCCCCCTTTAATGTGACCTATAACGTGAACAATTCAATTGAAAAACCAACTGAAATCTTTGAGGTGGAAAAATAAAAAATGTAAAACACACAATAACCTGGTTGCATAAGTGTGCACACCCTTAAACTCATTCTTTGTTATAACACCTTTTGATATTATTACAGCACTCCGTCTTTTTGGTTAGGAGTCTATTAGCATTGGCACATCTTGTAGTGGCAATATTTGCCCACTCTTCTTTGCAAAATCACTCCAAATCTGTCAGATCTCCTGTGCACAGCACCCTTCAGATCACCCCACAGATGTTCAATTGGATTTAGGTCTGGGCTCTGCCTGGCCCATTCCAAAACATTAATCTTCTTCTGGTGAAGCCATGCTTTTGTGGAATTGGATGGGTGCTTTGGGTCATTGTCGTGCTGAAAGGTGAACTTCTTCATCATCTTAACAGACAAAAAGGTTTTGTGGTTTTGTGCCAAAATTGCCTGGTATTTGGAACTGTTCATAATTCCCTACACCCTGACTAAGGCCCTGGTTCCAGCTGAAGAAAAACCGCCCCAAAGCATGATGCTGCCCCCACAATGCTTCACTGTGGGTATGGTGTTCTTTGGGTGTTGTGCAATTTTGTTTTTGTGCCAAACATACTTTTTGGATTCATGGCAAAAAAGTTCACCCTTTGTTTCATCAGACCATGACACATTTTCCCACGTGCTTTTGGGAGACTTGATGATTGTTTTTGCAATCTTCAGCTGGGCTTGGATATTTTTCTTTGTAAGAAAAGGCTTCTGTCTTGCCACCCTACCCCATAGCCCATTCATATGAAGAATACCTGAGATTGTTGTCACATGTAGCACACAGTATGTCCTTGCCAGAAATTCCTGCAGCTTCTTTAATGTTGCTGTAGGACTCTCAGAAGCCTCCCCGACCAGTTTTTTCTCATCTTTTCTGTTTTGGAGGGACGTCCAGTTCTTGGTAATGTTTTTGTTTTGCCATATTTGCTCCACTTGATGATGACGGTTTTCACTGTGTTCCATGGTATATCTAATGCTTTGGAAATTCTTTTGTACCCTTCCCCTGACTGATATCTTTCAACAATGAGATCCCTCTGATGCTCTCTGTGGATGCAACTTTTGCTCTGAGATGCAACTAAGAAATGTCAGGAAAATCCTATATTTATATTATATTTGTCATATTTCCCCCTCGAAGATTTCAGTTTGTTTATCAGTTGAATTGTACACATTATTGGTCATATTAAAAGGGAACACATTTCTGACATGATTTATCTTTGTCTCATTCTTATATCAATCGCTAAACCTGGCATTTTAACAGGGGTTTGTAGACTTTTTATATCCACTGTATATATTAACAATTATTTTAATGAAATGAGCTTTGATTGGCTGCTTATGAACAACTGCTGAGCTTGTAAAGATTTAGTAAGTGATCTTAGCACTTTGATGCTATTAATAGCTGAAGAAAAACCCATTACAAACCATGATTCCATTTGGTAACACTGCTTGCGTCAGAAAGGTCTCAACTTTGTTGGCCTGACAGCTTCACTCATGTCAGCTGTTGACAGTGTCCTCAACAGTGGTCATGAGAATGTTGAAAATGTAAAACCAATTGGGTTAGCTTTGAAACTCCTTTAAGTGGGGCTGCAGGGTCGAATGTTTGTCATGAGCAATGGGCCAGGAAACGATAATAAATACTCCATCTGTGAAATCATAGACACCAAACAGACATCACAACCAGGAGGTACTGACAGTGAATACGTGTGAATTTATGATTCACCAAATGCAACACAACATAATATCTACCGTGCTGCTTGAAAATATGTGAACCCTACAGGGATGGTCATGTTTTAATGTAAAACCCCAATTTGTAATAAACACAATTGCCATCTTAACAAAAACTCTGATTTCTTGTGTGGAAAATAAGTAAACCTTTCCATTCATTTGCTTGTGGCACCTCCACTTGCACCTCCATTAGCAGCAATATCCTATAGCCAATTTGGTTAAGTTTTAGGATGTCTGGCATGTACTGCCTGTTTCAGTTCCTGCCACAGCATCTTGATTGGATTATGGTCAGGACTTTTTCTCCAAAACACAAATCTTCTTTCTCCTGAGTCCTTCTTTGGTAGGTTTGCTTAAATACATTGGGTCATTGTCTTGTTGAAAGACCCATTTTCGGACCAGCTCTAGCTCCTTGACTGATGGCCCAACATTCTGTTGGAGACTCTCCTGGTATACTGCAGAAATATTCTTAAGGAAAGTGCGGTTGACAAAGTACAATGAAGGAAAAGCAGACCCAGATCTAGAAATTCCCACCATCATCCTTGTCTGTTGAGATAAGGTTCTTTTGGCTGCAGGCAGTATTTTGTTTTTGCAAAATATAACGGTTTTGATTGTGACCAAAAAGGTACATTTTTGACTCATCTATCCTGAGAATGGACTTCCTAAAATGTTTAGGTTTGTCCAGGTGGTTTCATGGGAAGTTCTTCTGGAAAAGTGGCTTCTACCTACCAATTCTCCCATGAATGCCATTTAAATTCAGTGTTCTTACAGTTGAAGCATGCACAGTAACCTGAGATGCAGTAAGGGACTGGATGTTTCTATTTACAGTTTGGAGTCCCATCCAAACTGTTTCCCAGTATCCTACAGATCCCCCTTTGATTGAACTCCTTTAATTAGTTCATTATTTACCCACCTGATTCTACTTACATACTTGATTTTACCAATGCATCTTGTTTTCATTTATTTTTGCACCTGCACTCCTTAATTTTAATTGAAATATAAATATACATCTGTTGTGTCAGATAAAACATGACTGATTCTGATTAAATTAAGATTTTGTGTTGAACACTAAACAAATCTATAATTGCACAAGGGGTTCACATATTTTCAAGCATCACTGCAGGTGTGTTTGTTTCTGTATCTTAAATTAGAATTTACTTCTAAGACATTGAAGATAAAAAGTGGGGCTGCTCGTAATATAAACACGGGGCCATCTAGATAACAGATCAAATCTGGTGTCAGTAGAAAGACAAATGTGTGGAAGTATATGATGATAATAAAGCCCTTCCATTTTCTAGGCCCTGATTATATAAAGCAGAGGTTCAATGAACCAATTGAACCTATTGTCCAAGAGGAAAAGAAAGAGAAGTCCCCTTCAAGTAGCCCTCATTTCTATCGTAAAGGCACAACTCCAGACCAATCTCCCACCGCAAGTCCCCAGCCTTCTCCTCCATCAACACCCCTGCTAGCGCCAGCTCCGGAGCCTAAGAAAAACTTCTTCAGCAAGCTGGCCTCAAAGCAAGGGAAAGAGAACCATACCACCGTACCAGAGAGCCAGGTCCTCACAAAGGCAGTGTCTAAGACATTGCTGAAACAGGAAGTAAGTCAGGAAGTGCCTCCTCAAACGCAACCGTTCAAGGTGGATTTAGCCCCCACGAGTCCTGGTAATGGACAGCTGCACACTGACACTGAGTACCACGGCTACTATGTGAAGGCAGATATAAAGATCCCTCCAGAAGAACCTGAGGGAGTAGAGGAGCATGTGACCCCATCCACCCTCGCCCGGATGCCACCACCTCCAAAGCCTACAGTGCCATACAGAGCACCCACCCCAAAACCTTTAGTGCCAAAACCTTTAGTGCCAACTGCCAAAGAAACCAAACCTGAGCCAAAAGTTAAGAAACAAGATTCGTATAAGCAAAAAAGCCTAGCCGAAACTAGGAAACAAGCCAGCTTGGAGATCACCACGGATTTGGTAGAGGAAGAGTCAGTAAGTAACTCAATGTACTGTATGATGATGAAAATGGGAAAACTGAAGCAAAGAGAAAGAAAGGTGTCATTTCAGAACAACGTATGACACATAAAAGGTAGTCTATTATTCAGTGAAAACACCCAGCTGACATATTAATGCCATTATTGAAATCTTCCTATATCTTTGTCTTTTCTGCAGGGTCCTAACTCAATACTGGTTGCCCTTGTAATGCTGTTGAATATTGGTCTAGCAATAATTTTTGTCCATTTCTTAACCTGACGGAATCTGAACTGAGGTAAGATTTATCTTAATAACGTGTATTCAGATGAAATGTGTTGTAGAGTATTGTGTGTTTTTGTTCCCCTACATTTTTGTTTTACAAACAAAAGTTCAATACATTAAGTCAATGCGATTCGAAATAACTCTTAACCCTATACTTGTTTTGACCCTTCAGTGAACTCATCAAAACTAGCGGCACAGGCCCCTAACTCTCTGCAGTTGTGTCAACGGCCTTTAAAAATGGCGCCATTCAGGGACAGACACAGGCAAAGGAGGACTGGATATAGAGCGAAGCACGGGAGAAAGATGAGACCAGGAGCATTCGGACCGAGGCTGCCCTGGTTCGCTGGTGATGATTTGTGACTCGCCTGGGTTTGGTGAAAGCTGAAGTAAGCAGTCATGAAAGCAAAAAAAGAAAAGAAATATGTATATATATATATATATATATATATATATATATATATATATATATCTGCTGATCCAAGCTGTTACCAGTCAAGTGCGTAGCCACTCCATCTGCCCTGATGGGGGGATGGGGGGACGGGGGTGAGGGGTTGGGGGGGAGGTGAGGGTGCTTTACTGGATATGTTCAGAGATGCACTTTTGGTAGACGGGAGCTAACAGCTGCCTTACTATTTTACCATCTGACGTTTTAGTGGGGAGATGCAGTAGACAAGGCTGTCAGAGGGATGTGCTTCAGCAGATTCCGCCGTGGTGGGAGTGTGTCTTGGTGTGTCTCAGTGTTGGCTATACTATTTACTTGGTAGATAAGGAACCATTCATGTTTGGAAGTGGCACTCACCAGTCTTATTCCATTCCCCACTGCTAAAGCCTTGTCTAACTGCTCTTGTTGGGACATGCTTGTGCATGGAGCTGTTTCAAAAGCATTTGTTTTGTGTAATTGTTAGTAACCGTAATTTCTTTCCTTGTTTTCGCACCCTTTATTTGCTCTTACATATTACTTATTATCAAGAGAGAATTTTATTTATTATTCTGATCTGTGCAGCTTTCTGATCTTTCAAATCCTAATGAAGTTCCATAAAGCCTGTGTAATGTAAAGCAGTTAGAATTGAATAAAAATGGTGTTGTTTAATTCCAGTTATTTTGAAACGTAAGAAGATTGTAAGGATGTATGCTTGAATCCTAAATTAGCAATTCATTTATATAGAACTGAAGAATGTTAACAGCTTGATTGTTTTTAACTTGCCTTGGGCTCAAGGCTAAATACATGTGACGGCGAGTTACTACCAAATATTATTGGTAATAAAAGATTTTAGACATTCATCTTATGATTAATGTAATTCAAAACTAACTCAGTGATAGTTAGTCATCTTTTCTGATTCAAGAAAACACAATGTTTACCGTCTTCTATTGAGCCACAAACAGGTAGTCATACAGTATACACGTGTTCATTCTAGATACTGACCTTATATTGCATCAAATCTGTACTTGTAATTTAATTGATTTTAACATAAGAGGCAAAGTACTATCGTTTTTGAAGTGGGTTGCGAGTTTATTTATGCAGTCAAGGATCAATGTGCAAGATATAAATTGTTTAAATAGTTTCGTACAATCAGCGGTTATTTTTGCAATAATGTACATTGTTTATGAATTTCCCTTTTTTTCCTATTTTCATTTCTTTTTTCTTGCCTTCAACACTGATTTATTGCCACATTAACACATTGGAATTCTCACATGCGGTGAGAATACATTAGTATAAAGTAATTAGTTAGGCATGATTATATTTAAGAAATATACCATTATGTTTGATTTTGTCAAATATGAGTAGAGTATATGTGCATGGGTTAGTTGATTTATGTCAATTATTTTGCATAATACTTTGGCGTCTTTTATTTGGCCAAGACAACATCCCAGCCAACCAACACTGGATTTCAAACTAATTTATTTGCACAGTTATGCAGTCTAAATCTCAAAGCCCCTCTCTAAAATGACAGTTTGTGAAGTGTTGTTGAATACATTCAGGTAGAGTAAGGTAGAGATATAGTTGGCTAAATGTTTAGATGGGTATCTGTTAGAACATTAGAAAGATGTTCCAGTTTACTTTGGAGAAGACAGAGAAGAGGGATTCATTGTCTTAAATATTAGAAAATGTTTATATACAGTGGATTGAATAAGTATTCACCCCCTTGGGATTTTTTTGCGTTACAAAGTATAAATAGATTTTTTCCTCCACAAAATATTCTTTAATATCAAAGTGGAAAACAAATGTATTTTTACATATATATTACAGTCAGATCTGTAACGTGGGCACTCAGGAACGTTCTTACCCAACTCCAGTGTATATTTTGCCTTGTTTCTATTGCTTATTCTCTTGCTAAAAATATCCCTATCCCAGCGTTTGGTGTAAAGCACACTGTAGCAGATTGTTTTACCTACTCTAAGCTGCATCCTGTTTCTTTTTATCTATAAAAACTCACATATCCATATCATGAAGCAGCCCCCACCATGCTTGACAATGAAGCAGTTACTCAGTAATGTTTTGTGTTGGAAAACTTTGATGATTAATACTTATACAGCTTTTTTTATGAGGTTTAACATTAATGCATTGTTTCATATATGATGCATGTTATGGATTATTTTGCCTTTCAATATTTCTATTTTTTACTCTGTAATATAGAATATTATTGTGAAGTCACTACAACGTGGATTCCTTCCTTACTTGCAGATTAGATAATGAGGGCGACTGTATCTTAGATTTTTCTGGGTGGTTTATTAAATAATCCAGAGGCAAATTACTAGTTGGCCATGCTTAAAACGATACTCTAAGTCTGATTCTTAATGATAATATACAGTCTATACAGTCCCCTCCAAAAGTATTGGAATGGCAAGGCAAATTCCTTTGTTTATATTGGTTAATGAAGACATTTGGTTTCAAGATCAAAAGATGAGTATGAGACAAGAGTTCAGACTTTCTGCTTTAATTTCCTGGTAGTCACATCTAGATGAGTTAAACAACTTAGGACATATCACCGTTTGTATTATACCAGGAACAAATAATCTTAAAGTAAATAACATTTAATATTTGGGGGCATAACCCTTGCTTGCAATTACTTCCTCAAGCCTGCGACCCATCGAGATCACCAAACTGTTGCATTCTTCATTTGTGATGCTATTCCGGGCTTTTACTGGAGCTTCTTTTGGTTCTTGTTTGTTTCGGGTGTCTCTCCATTCAGTCTCTTCTTAAAGCTGTGAAATGCATGCTCTATTGGGTTAAGGTCAAGTGATTGACTTGGCCAGTCTAAAACCTTCCACTTTTTTCCCCTGATGAAGTCCTTTGTTTTGTTGGCATTGTGCTTTGGGTCATTGTCCTGCTGCATGATAAACTTGCTACCGATTAGTTTCAATGTATTTCTCCGTAAATTGGCAGACAAGATGTTTCTGTACACTTCTGAATTCATTCTGCTGCAATCATCATCAGTTACATCATCAATAAATAATAATGAGCCTGTTCCAGAAGCAGCCATGCACTCCCAAGCCATGACATTACCTCCACAATGCTTCACAGATGAGCTTGTGTGCTTCGGATCATAAGCAGTTCCTTTCTTTCTCCACACATTGGCCTTTCCATCGCTTTGGTAGATATTAATCTTGGTCTCATCAGTCCATAAGATTGTGTTCCAGAACTTTTGCGGCTCATCTCTGTACTTCTTTGCAAATTTCAATTTGACCTTCCGATTTTTACTGCTGATGAGTGATTTGCATGTTGTGGTGTGGCCTCTATATTTCTGCTCTCTGAGTCTTATTTGAACAGTGGATTGTGATACCTTCACCCCTGCACTGTGGTTGTTGGTGATGTCACTTACTGATGTTTTGGGAGTTTTCTCACAATATTACTGTCATCAACTACTGCTGTTTTCCTTGGCCGACCTGTTCGAAATCTGATGCTCAGTACACCAGTAGCTTCTTTTTCAGGACATTGCAAATTGTTGTGCTTGCTATGCCCATTGTTTGTCCAATGGCTCTGGTCGATTTTACTTCTTTTCTCAGCTTGACAATGGCTTGCTTTTCTCCCATAGACAGCTCTCTGGTCTTCATGTTGGTTTATCCTCTTTTACAAGAAATACAGTCTTTATAGGTTCAAACCAAGCGTGGAAACTTAGACTTGTCATGCAGAGCTATTTAATGTTTGAACAATCAACCTAAAAGGCAACATTGGGCACATTAAACATCTGTCAGTCACCTGTTCCAATAGTTTTGCTCACTTGAAAAATGGGTGGGTTCAAACAAAGTGGTATGTCCTGAGTTGTTTAACACATCTAGATGGGAATACCAGGAAATGAAAGCTGAAATTCTGAACTCTTGTCTCATACTCATCTTTTGATCTTTAACCCAAATGTCTTCAGTGAACAACAAACACAAAGGAATTTGCCTTACTGTTCCAATACCTTTGGAGGGGACTGTATGAATCACAGCCCTATTTATGAGTCTTCCAAAAACATAATCTAGTCTTTGTAGTTAATTCTTTGCTTGAAATTCAATACTTCACTGAGGGACCTTAGACATTGTTTATTGTGTGGGGGACATAGGAAGGGGAAGTAGTTTGAAAAAGAATGTCATCCCTATTATGTCCCACAGAGTGAATCCATGTAATATATGTAATTTGTTAAGCCATATAACTCCTTAACTTTTTTAGGCATGTCTAAAAATAGGGGTCAATAGTTGTGCAATTTGTAGTTCTATTTTTCTAAATATTTTTTTAAGCATTTGTAGAATTTCATTTTTTATTTTATTTGTGTTATTACTATAATCTCACTATAGTCTACTTTTTCCAAGTTTTCATCCCCTTCTCAATTTTGTGACTCCCAATTCGCAATGTTGGCCTTGCTTCATTGCAGCATCTTCCAGCTGGTTCAGAGAGTCAAATGTCAAGGCATGTCTATCTTGCTAAGTGGCTCTGCTATTTCACACTGCTTGCTCAACAAAGTAGGAAGAGGTAAGCATGACAAGAGAAGTCAGCTTTGTCTGACATCCACCCCACCAAGTCGGGATGGTGCTGAGCTAAATTGCTCCACTTTCTTACAGACCGTGGGACAATAAACTGAAGTGACTTTACAACTACACAGTCGGGAGACCCAGAATCCTGGAGTATTTTGTCTAGATGTGTCACTTAAAAGTAACAGAATTCTTGTTAATCATTGATTTTGTAAGGCCACAACATTTGAAAAAGTCCAATGGGGTTTAATGCTTTTGCAATCCACTGTATTTACAATATATATGAAATATTTTTGTGTGCTTAGCAGCATGCAGATTTGGTTTTATTTTTTGAGTAAGTATTGTTTAATTAAAACTGAATGAAATGTATTATATTTAAAATGTGTACATTTTGGTTTACTGTGGACAGGTATAAGGGATTCATTTTCAGTAGTTTATGTAACAATTCATTACATTGTTGGAAGTAAGATATGAAGAGGATGTGAAGGACGTGTCAGTTGGACATCAGGACAGTGAAGTTATGAGGTTTTGGTCAGATTGACTGCCACAGCGGGTTTGTGAGATGGGAAGAAAGCATCATTAGAGAAAATGACTACAGATATGTTTGTTACTACTTTTTTGAATGTAAAGGAATAAAGAAGAAGTTTAAAGTGGATAGAACCATGAATGAATAATAAATTTTTCTTGTCTAAACAGTATTTGCACAGCTATGTATAAGGCTATTTTCTACTAATTATACCTGATGCTCTAACCATTTTTCCCAAAATGACGAGCTGTTATTACCATTTAGCCAAATTAACAGTCTTTATATGTTTGATTTTTATGTCAATGTCCATTATGTACAATTTCTAGACCTTTCTACAATGCATTATTGAGAGCCTGTTGGTATTTTTCTAAAATGTACTTACAATTTTATTTTGGAAACTAATCTGCAAACTTTCAGAAAATGTCCCACAATTTGATAGATATTTTTATTCATAATAAAATATAATTGGTGATTTGAATATTAATAAAAATTAAGGAACTGGCATACAAAGAATACCAATTAATTCAAAATATACCACATTACACTATATTGGACAAAGAATTTTGACCACAATGACTTTGATGTAATTTGGGGTTGTTCCCCTCAAGAAGAATTAAAAGTGAGTTTACATGTTTATTTTTGTCTTTGTGATCTTTTATGAGTTGAAGCATGGTTTCTGTTGTTATTCTTAATTTGGATAACTGAGAGTCAGGATCTGAAAAGAGACGTCTCACACTGGACTACCAGTGTTTGTGCTGGTAGTCAAGTAAACAGCAATGATATCACACTCAGTTTAAGCTTAATATAAGTTTTCACGCCCAACACCCTGGTGTAACACTTTAAATTACGGATTTTACTAAAGCATATATTACTGCAAATTATTAAACATATGAACGTTGCCGGTAAGCGGATAGAATAATTTCCTATTGCTTAAGTTGATCTGCCATAGGACCAAGCAAACTACTTTATTAGAACCAGTCTAGCCCCTCCGGGTGTGAAAACTGGCCCTTGTCTGATGGACCGAGATGGTTATCCTGAGACTAAAATAGTGTCCAACAGCTGCTGCTGCTTGGAGAGGGTCAGATTTAAAAGCTTCAGGAAGAAAACATGTTCACTGGCAAACGTTTGGTTCTTTTCTCTCAGTTTAAAAGCATTGGGAAGAAAACGTTAACTGACAAACGTTTGGTTGTTTTCTCTCAGTTTCCATTAATGTAAGGGATGGTTGTTTAGATAAAACACACCCTTATGATGAGTTAGCCATAGAAACTCCTAAATACTTTTCCTCTAGGGGAACCCTCTCGAGTGTTCACACGCTATGAGGCACTATGATATATCTGGCTTGAGAATATGAGTTGTTTGTCATACCTACCTACTAATAATCTTACATCTTCTTTGACTGACCTCACTGTGAAGTGGTAATGAAA